>CAJNJA010018536.1:0-10550 GCA_905231915.1 Symbiodinium necroappetens | reverse complement strand
TAGGGTTTAGGGTTTAGAGCAAAGCAGACCTTGGGCAGGAAGTAGACCAAGCAGCCAGACAGGACGGGATCGTCGCCTCGACAAAAGGCATGAATTCTTCTGACATCACCTACTACCAATATCATTACTATCACTGTCCTTTCATCCAAGATCTCAATGCCTTGTTATGTGTTTGAACAGAGGTCTTAGGGAGGCCTGGAGCCTTCGGGCTCCGAGTTGCCGAGATATCAAGCGCGTACTTCGCTTGACTCCCTTTTATAAGGGCCTCAACAACCCCAAAGCTAGGCTCTATTTGGAGGTTCATGGGTAGTTATAATTGGGGTTAAAAGTAGGGTAACTATGATTATAACCCATATTAGGGGACTTATAACTCCACTTATAACTACCCATGAACCTCCAAGTATCCCCAAAACCGCCACCTGTCTTGAGCTGAGCCCTCTGAGCGAACCAAGCGGCTCATGTTCAGCAGGTGCGGGGTGTTCCTGGCAAAGCCCAGAGGAGATCTCTCTGGGTTTGAGGGGTCGATGCCCTGAAAACCCTAGGACCCGAAATCCTCAACCCTAACACCAGAAAAACCCGAAAACCTTTCTAGTAACGTCGAGTCATCACCCTTACATCAACCCCTTAAGATACAGCACTCCGTCGCAACCCTCCTAAGACGCCTTAGAAAAACCCTCACACAGCACACTTCATCCGAGGATCTTTTCGAGGCCGAAGACTTCATCCACGTCCTCTCGAAGCGCACGAGCCAAGAAAAAGCTTCCATACTTGGAGGCTCATGGGTAGTTATAAATAGGGTTATAAGTAGGGTAACCATAGTTATAACATATATTAGGGGACCTATAACTCCACTTATAACTACCCATGAACCTCCAAGTAGGGGTCCTATGACCACAGGGGATCTATATAGGACATCACAAGGGATCATATAAGGGTTCTATGAGAATGGGTATAGGGAATGAAAAAGCGGGTTAGCCATTCAAGGTCTTTAAGCTCTATGGCTCACGGCTTCAATGATTCAAGTGCACGGAAACTCCGTTTGCTGTATATACTCTACATGAGGCCGAAAGGAAGAACTTTCAAGAATTCATGGCGTCTTCTGGCTGTACAAAGTTTCGAGTTAGGCCTTGGGCCCGGGCTTTCAGGATCAGCAAGTGTTCAGTGGATAAAATCCCAGAGCCCTTAGGGTTTAGGATTAGGGTTTAGGGTTTAGGGGGGTTAAACCCAAAGCCGTACCCTTGAGCCCCTCTTTTCATCCAAGAACCCTCACCCTTAAAGCCTCTCTGGTAGGGCCGTAAAGAAGCCTGTGACCCTTAAACCCCAACAGCCTGCGGAACCATTTCAGGAACCCTTTTAGGAACCCTTTTAGGAACCCTTCTAGGAACATTTTAGGAACTCTTTTAGGAACCCTGGCTCCTCCTTTTAGGAACAATTTTAGGAACCATTTTAGGAACCCTTCTAGGAACATTTTCGGAACTCTTTTAGGAACCTTGGCTCCTCCTTTTAGGAACAATTTTAGGAACCATTTTAGGAACCCTTCTAGGAACTCTTTTCTCAACCCTGGCTCCTCGCTGCTGAGACCTTGCTGGTTCAGCGCCTCCTTCCGTGCTGTGGCCAGGAGCCGCGCCTTTTTCGGATGGTTTTCCGAGGCTGTAGGGCTTGGTTTAAGGGCTCGTTTAGGGGTTCGACAAGGAATGTAGGGCGTAGGGTTTTCGGGTGCAGGGCTTAGGTTTAGGCTTGTAGGGTTTAGGGCGTTCTAGGGGTTTTAGGGATTGTGTAGCTTCTAGCGCGCATTTGGTTCAGGCTAGGATTTACGTGAGTCAATACTTTCTGTTCCGGTGGTGCTTTAGTGATTTTCACGGCTTCAGGCCTGGAAATTTGGGCTGACAGCTGTAAACCCCAGCCCCCCCAGCTCTAGACGCTACCGAGACGAGAAGGATCCAAGATCCGTCTCTCATCTAAGCACCCTTCCTAGAACCGTTAAGGACATCTGGGACAAAAAATCTTCAGACAAGTTCGAAAACCACTCAGTAGATTCAGGAACAGACCCTTCCTAAGGAGTTTTTTCGTATTATCGGAGGAATGCCTGTGTTTGCTCCGCTTTGAGAGTCCCAGATATCTAGGAATTCATCTGAATCGAGTTGGGCCCAGTCCGTACCAAACCCTTCATCCATGTTTTGGGCCAGTGACATGCAGTATACTCTGTAAGCTGCTATGCGGAATCATGCAGACTTTAGCGCTCACATGTCACACTTAGGATGGTAAGCCCTTTCACAGCTCGTTTGGACATCTATCACTATCTATCTCTATCCATCTCTATCTGTCTATCCATCCATCCATCTATCTATCTGTCTGTCTATCTATCAATGTATGCATGCATGTATGCATGTATGTATGTGTGTATGTATGTCTGCAGGAAGCAGAGCTTGCTGGCAAGATCATGTCTGCCCCAGAAGGCATGGAAATTGTGAAAACAGCATGTTTTTTCATTTCATTATCACTATACCGAAAGACATGGCAAACATCGGTAGTAGTAGCAGCAAAGAGGCAATAACAAGTATCGCAACAGTCCTGGCCTTGCACTCAAAATGCTGGCGTGCAAACTACGCGCATACGTATGGAAAGCACTGCAAGAAGGATAGGACCAACAAATAGTTCGGACCCCTTCTGGTGCCCTGGCCTCCTCGACTTGTACCTGGTAGCTCCTGGGAGGTTGGTTGGGCTCATGCTTGGCAGCTGGGTGAGGGGTTCTGCGTTAAGGGTGCCACGACGGCTAAGCGGACTGCTGCTTTGTGCTGATAATCTCGCCCTTACTACTGCGACGACTGTGCCCAAGACACTGGCAACGACGACGAAAATTACGACTTTGCTTACCACTGACACACATCTTAGTATACTTACTAACCCAACTCAAACCGACCTACCAAGTCCTATATGGTCCATAACATACCATGGTCTTTCAAGCAGTCGCCCTTAAACTTGTGCCCCTAAACCCTCAAAGCCCGAAGACCTAGAGAACGCCTTTAAAGTCCGATGCCTTCATCAAACATCAGGAGTCCTAAGAAATAAGCAGTATTACCAGAGTCTTCAGGATTTACCTTTTGTATTACTTTGAACACCTATGAAAACCCTTTCCCTGCAGGACCAACCTGCAAAGTGTGAGTCTTGAAAACATTAGGATGCAAGTGTACACCCTACACCCTACCCTAAAACCCCGAAAACCTGCACCCTAAAAGCCCTAAACCCTACCCCCTACACCCCAGTAGAACCCCAAAATCATATTGGCAATCATTTTGGTCCCTATATTACCTAAATAGTGGGTCCCTGGGTTACGTACTCTAGGGGTAGTAACCTACTATTTAGCTAACTGAAACCCTGAGACCCTAAACCCTAAGGACCCAATAATAAGGTACATGCGTTTAACAGTAGTTCATATTGGGATGAATATGTGTATATATATATATTTATTTATTTATTTATATTTACATTTATTTATTCATTCATTCATTCATTCATCACTAGGCACTTGGACCCTAAACCTTAAACCCTAAAAGGAGCCCCTACGAGTCTCTGCCAAGGTGCTGCTTCAGAGTCTTCAAGACACGCTCTCGATCGGCGATCTCCTCGCGCACCAGCCGTGGGGATTTTGGGACTCATCTGGGCTCTTAGGCTTCACTGACCAACGGTTTCGGGCTTAGGGTTCGTTGGGGCGTAGGGTTTTTGGGGTTAGGGCTTCTTTTGCAACGGCCTCTTCTGGTTGATAATTTGCAATGCGCGGGTCTTTAGGGCTTTCACGCGCTAAGCAGGGATCCGGGGCTTGAGGTGGGTGGGGTGTTGTAGAGATTGTGCTGTGGCATCTCATCCACGGGTTCATGCTAGGTTTCAGGTAGGTCTTTCATTCATGTGCTTGAAGATAGCTGCATTCTTAGATGGAGCAAAACTTGCCCTACTTGTCGCCCTTCTTGTCACTCCTATGACTTCAAGCAGGGTTCCTACAAGGTTACGATACGATAGGTCCCCCAGGGGTCTGTTGAGTTTCATGCGGTTCTTGTAAAGTGCATACATCGTTTCTGATGTTGCTAAGGGTTCTCGAAGCGTTGCAAAAACTGCCACTGTGTTTGCTTGGGGGGTTACGGAAAGTTCTGACAAGTGTATTTATAGGGTTTAGGACATAAGGGTTTCTATATTGGGTTTAACGGGTTTGGGAAGAAGAGAGTCAAGAATGCGCATTCAGTGGCATCTCTTCTTGCACAGTTTTCAAGATCGGCAACTCGTGACTGGGGTGTTGCAAGCCTGTACCCTAAGAACACCCTTAATCAGTTTCCATATACAGGGCCTGGCCACATTGAACACACTAAAGCCCGACAATGGTGACGCTATACACGCACAATCACAATCGCTGTACGGAAGCCGAAACCTAAACCTGTGTACTGCCAAGAAGCAGATCTCCCGCATCCAGTCTGAAGCAATGCCCCTAAAAGCGACTCATGAATGAGCCGCCAAGGGCTGCTCTTGTGGCTCCTTGCAGTACGACGCCAGACTAAATGCCTAGGCCTCCGAATCCCGCACTTGAGGCTGTCATCGACAGGCTGAACCGAAGAGCCTGTGTAAACACAAGGTTCTACCGCTTTGTCAAGAAAGCTGTATACCAAAACTCTGAAGCCTCAGGGAATCCATAGATACAGACTGCCCCAGACCCTGAACCCTAAATCGAAAGCTGAATCCTGAACCCTTTTAGGTCCTACATCCTGATACCTCAACCACAAACCCTAAAACCAGAACCCTACCTTAACCCTGAACCCAAAGGCCCTCAGATCTAAACCAGGAGACCCCCCCCCCCCGAAAACGCTGAGCCAAGCTGCCTCCTGCACTGAACCAGCTCCCAGAGCACCGACCTCCGACTCCGGGGTACTTACTCTAAGTAACCCTTAAAGGTTCCCTTTTTCGGGTTCCTTAAAGGGGTTTAGGGTTTGGGGTCTACTTGCAGCGGGTAGTTACATGGGTAGTTTACTTTTTGGGGGCCCTTTTAGGGTCCCTTTTAAGGGTGCCGTGCTATGTTCGGGACCTAAAAGGGGACCCTAATTTAGAGAACTACCCACATGCGCAGCTATAAGTCCCCGAATATGGGTTATAGTTACAGCTACCCTACTTAGAGCCCCACTTATAACTACCCATGGAACCTCCCAAGTAGGGCTCCAGTAGCCTTTGGAATGGGTCACTGGGGCATATATATATATATAAAAAAAAAAAAGCCCGCTGTAGGGCATTGGAGTTTCCAATGTGGGGTTTAGAGCAGGGTGTAGTGTGCCTCGGGCTGGCTGATGATCCAGAGGAACTCAAGCTTCAGTGCTCCTCTAAGCCTCCAAAAACCCCGAAAGACCTGAACCCAGAACACAGAAATCCAACAACTAAACCCCGAACTCTACACCCTGTACTGCCCTTTACCCAAACCCTGAAACTTCAACACCCAGTTCTAAACCCTAAACCCTAAACCCAACCCCTGCACCCAAACCTCACACCCTTTGCCCTAAGCCTTAAACCCTAACACTCTACTTGGAGGTTCATGGGTAGTTATAAGTGGTGTTATAAGTCCCCCAATATGGGTTATAATTATAGTTACCCTACTTATGACCCCACCAACCCCACATCCGCCTCGACCCCCCGCGCCGCAAGAAGCTTTTTGAGGCGGCGGATCTCTGCCTGAAATCTGGGTCTCTGTGGGCTTCAGGGTTTAGGGGTTTCAGGGTTTAGGGGTTTCAGGGTTTAGGGGTTTCAGGGTTTAGGGGTTTCAGGGTTTAGGGGTTTCAGAGGTTTAAGGGTTTTAGAGGTTTAGGGGTTTCAGGGTTTAGGGGTTTCGAGGTTTAGGGGTTTCAGGGTTTAGGGGTTTCAGGGTTTAGGGGTTTCAGGGTTTAGGGGTTTTAGAGGTTTAGGGGTTTTAGAGCTTTAGGGGTTTCCGGGTTTAGGGGTTTCAGGGTTTAAAGTTTAGGGGTTTGCTTCATGGGCTTTCTGACGGGTTGTGGGGTTTAGGGCTTATGGAGGGGGTTCCTGAATTTAGGGTTGAGTCGGCCTAGGAGGGCAGCGTTGGGACTGCAGGGGTTTAGGGTTGCAAATGAAATACTGCAGGGGTTCAGGCGTTTCGGTTTCGATGTTGGGGCTTAGGGTTTCGGATTCTCGAACTTCACATTGGGCCTACTGCCTGCTTGCATTCTTGGTGATCAGCACGATCAGCTTTCATGGGATTCGGCTCGCAGTCGAAGACATCCAGGTCTATAAGCTCCCAACCCTTACTACTTTAGGCCTATGCTTTGAGCCTCGAGCCATGAAACCCGAAAGCCCTATGAACCCTAAACCCCAGAACGACCTCCAGATTTTCAGCGATCGCAAAGTCTCCAAGTCAGTACGAGCACTTACCCTAAACCCTAAACCCGTCTTCTAGCAGAGCACCTAATGGGACTCTGAACACGGCTAAAATACTCGGCAAAGCCTATACCTGAACATTGAACATCATGTAGGGGCCTTAATAATTAGAACAGGGTTTTGGGGCTCCTTTATAGCATAATTATAATAAGAAACCTAAGGAATACTACAGGTAACTATTCAGGCTTCCAAATTAGTCAAAACCTTCAAACCCAGAGCAGTGAAACTCTGAACCCTCGGCCCTCGGCTTCCTTCAGGCCTGGAGGTGCTGAACCACGCCCTTCTTCCGGTCCACATTGACGCAAGCGTTCGTCTTGACCTGCCCCCAGCTTCTATGCATGTTTAAAAGGGGTCACGGTAAGGCTGCTGGAAGGGGGGTTCTAAAGGTTCTGCAAGGGGTTTCTGGAGGCTATGAATCTGAGGCTTCCGGGCTCCTGGGCTTAGAGCTTAGGGCTTCACTTGAGGAATAGCTGTTGCGGTTCCTACTTCGGGGTCCAGGGTTAAGTACAATAGCCCTCGGGCCAAGATCTGAACATTGAGCAACCCTGGCCAAAGCCCCGAGACAAACCCCACGGACCCTACACCCCGCCTAAAGCGCCCCGAAAGCAGAACCTTACGTCCTGCGCCCTAAACCCGAACTCCAAAGTCCTTCAAAGCCCATCCGCTAAAACCCTAAGGCCTGAAAACCCTAAACCCTGAACCCTAAATGCCCCTGACACCATGAAAGCAACAGGCAAAGCATCGGCACCCGGAGCCGCAAGGCGAAAGCACCGACATCCCGTATACGCAAAGCCCTGAAACTCAACCCCGAAACAAGTCCCGGGGCCGAAACCTCTAAACCTCATTTTAAACAAAAACCCTGAAAAAGACGATAACCTAACTAAGACACGACGACTGCAAGCAAGTGTTCTAGCCATACCAATCCCAGCTTTGTACAGGCATGCACTTATCGCTCCAATCAAAGAGGAACATCGGTCTGCTTCTCTGCTGTTTTTGTGTGCCTTCTCAGTTTTCACCCCCAGAGGCCAGGAAAGCACAAGGCAATGATTCGAACCCCAATTCAGAGGCTCTCGGAGCCAACTCTCTCAACCTAGAACCCTAAAGCTAGCTCTAAACCTAGACTCTAAACTCTAGACTTCCTAGCCCCAAGACTCTAAACCCCTAAGAAAACACCGAGACCCTGGAAATGACATTCTCTCCCTGACCATCCCCAACAGAGGTGCCTTCTTCACCGAGGTGGCAAAGCGGCAGGTGCCTAGGAGACTTTGTGCAGGATTTTAGAAAGTCTTTCGGGAGCTGTTCAACAGGGCTTATAAGGGGTTTATAGGAGCTTTTCGAGGGTTTCTGTTGTTCGGGTCTAGACACTCATCCCATCGCTTGCCGGTGCTTTCAGGGCAAGTTTTCGTTATAGATGGCTACAAGCGGAACTCTTGCAAGCTCTCATGTAACCCTAAACCCTAAACCGTGAGGTTTCAGGAAGACGGAGTTTGCGGGTTTCCTGAGGACTTCCCGCAAGGATTCTGAAGAGCCTCGTGAGGGTTATGTTAAGGCGGGCTTCGGAATTGCAATGGTAGCTATATAAGTATTGGAACAGTATAAAACGGCAAGATGGGGCTTTCATCAGTCATAGACTCACAGACCTACGCAGCTTACCCATAGCCCTGCTCGTAGCTCCTTCAGGTCGACTGATTGCTACAGGGCCTTGGGTTTAGAGTGCTTGGCCTCGAGCTTCGGGTGCCTGGGTCATCAGAGTTGTCGTCTGGGCTGAGGGTCCAGGGTTTCGGTTTTCATAGGGTTTTAAGTTTAGGGGGTTTAGGGTTTAGGGTTTCGGGTCTAGGGTTAGCAGTTTACACCAGTGTCATTACTATTCATGCTCGTATGTGTTACTAGCTCTATCGCCAGCATGATTCTCCTAGTTCTTGTCGTTCTGGGTTTTCTAACGTAGGCACAAAGGCTGAGGTTGTGGGGTTAAGTAGGCTGCCGGATTACGTTCAAGCGGCAAGGTTTGACAGCTTGGTTGGCCGACTCGGCGAGGACTGTAAGGGTTCGCAGTGTGACGTTGGAAGGTTGTACAGGGCCTTACAATGTCCTGATGTTTACGGTTTTGGGCTTTTTGAAAGAGCTTATTAAGTGGCTTTGGGGTTGAAACAAGCGTAGGACTTGGGGGCCAAAAGCCTGGGGCTCCAGGTTTGGATTCGACTTAGGGATGGTTCAGCACAGGATTAAGGAATGTGGGATAGTAAGGGTACCTGACCGCCAGCTACACTCGTAAAACCGAAGCCGAGCTGCTGATCGTCTCATCTGCGTTAATGGCCGCCGGCGAGATACACGCTACCTGAGTCGTAGTCTTGAAGGAGTACCGCAGTAGTTGCGAGTACTAGTAGTACTATTAGTACTAGTAGATGTAGTACTAGTCGTCGTCGCCGTAGTAGTGGTAGTGGTAGCGGCAGTCGTCGTCGTCGTGGCGGTGGTGGTCGTCCTAGTCGTAGTCGTAGTAGTAGCAGCAGCAGCAGTAGCAGTAGTGGTCGTAAACGAGGAGGAAGAGGGGAGGAGGAGCAGCAGACACAGACAGCCAGTGGCAGCGGAACTTGGAAATGTTAGTCTTCATCACCGTCGCCGTCGTCACGGTAATGGCAGTAGCAACAGTAGCAGTCGTAGCTGGCGTCTTGTGAAAACCACCACCTAGCCAGGCTACCATTCGGCTCCGTGTATTCCCGGCCAAGGAGTCCCGAAGCAAGAACCTCGGTTCAAACAGGAAGCCAAAGCACCATCGAGTCTAATAATTCTCTTCCACTCCGATGCTCAATGAGGGAAAGCTCTCCGGATAGTCTTGGAAGTGACCCAACATAATACCGCTGGCACTACTCTCTTCTCGCCAACTGAACATCTCCTATGAAGTCTGGACTCTTCCGAATTAAGGCTCAATGTTTCGGGTTTAGTGTCTTCAAAAGGACTTTCGATGGAACATCTTCTTGACGTTGCTGAAAAAGAGATCTTGCTTTCAAGCAGGAGTTGCCTTAACGTCTGTAGTCCTGGTCTGTATCATTCTCTCACTCGAACCCCTGCGCTCACGGGCCTCAGACCCCTGAAATGAGCTCTTGCAACTCAGCGGGTAGCAGCGAGTAGCGTCTGCCGACTTAAGAAGAAGCTCAAAACAGAAAACAGACTGCTCGACACCCCCCCCCGCCCCCCGCGAAGCTTAAGCCTTGATTCGGATAAGGCTTTGGCTTTGGGATGTAAAATGTTGCAGTTGCAAGTGCCACGGGACTACCGGGGAACATTCTTAAGTTGTGGAGTATTCACAACCTTCACTTCAGAAACACACCCCTAAGCTCATGTGTCAAGCAACGTGAGCTTAGAGGATCGGAAGGGAACGACTTCCTGGCGTGGGTGTTGAATTAGGGCTTACGGCCGTTTAGGGTTTAGGGTCTTTTTGGACTTTGTGGCTGTGGGCTGCGGATGTTGTTTAAGATATGGACCTAGCCATCTAGAATCTAGAATAGATTTTATGTGCAGCTGATCTCGGCTGTGAGTGTGGAACAAACTTTCAGGCCACGGGATCTTGGATGCCGGATTCAGACCTTTCGCTTAGGACGATGACGGTTCTGGAAGCAAAAACCCGAGACTTCGGACCCAAATCAATGCTTTCAGATGAGAGATCACCGGAGCCTGATGCGCTTTTAGGAGCCTCAACACCAATGGGCTTGTAGGGGTGTATACTGTGCTGAAATTACAAGCGGGCTACAAGGAAATAGTATTACGAGTGATTCCGAACCCTGTCTATCCACGGACATCTGCCCGTCACTAACCTAATCTTACCTAGAATGTTGCTAATTCCGGCAATGATGGGGTCGGCTTCAGAAAGCCGCAGATTACACGTATCAAGAGGCAAAAGCTGAGGCTTTCTATAAGTGCAGAAGAGCTTGCCACGCTACGCACAACGAGATTGACGTCAGCAGATTCCGCACCCTGTCTTACTTGACCCTGCTTCTCGTGCTGTGTTTGTTTGAGGCCTCTCTACATTTATGCGGGTTGAGATCAGGGCTCTCGGCTGTAGGATGCCGCCATGAGCCAACCTTAAATCATGGCTCCTAACTAAGCATTGAACCCTAAGACCTAAGCCCTAAAGCCCT
>CAJNJA010018535.1:0-10551 GCA_905231915.1 Symbiodinium necroappetens | reverse complement strand
TGTGTGTCCGTCTGTGTCTGTGTCTGTGTCTATGTCTCTGTGTGTGTGTGTGTGTGTGTCTGTGTGTGTGTGCGCGTCTGTGTCAGTCTGTGCGCCGCTTGTGTGCGCGTTTGTTGTGTGTGTGTGTGCCTTTTGTTTGCTTGCAACTCAGTCGGTCGATAGGTGTATGTATAGATATAAAGCGAAACAGGTAGCTAGATACATTAATCTTGTATCTTGTAATTACTCATTTATTTAGGTACTTTGTATTTATACTTTTACAAATATTTATATATTGATATCTCTATATCGTTGGATGTTTTACATGTATGTTTAAACTGTTGATGCATATATGCATAACATACATATGACGCTGCGTTGGTCCTGGCAAGCATTGGTTCCTCCACGTCACGAAATGCTGCACATGATGGAACCTGAAACAATGGGGTCCCAAACAGGACACAAGCATACGCAGTTTACAAGGATATCCCTGCCTCATTGCATGGCTCCATGCTAAGGGGACCCTCGGGGATATCCCTATCTTTTTGGGCTCCATTATACGGAAATACACGTGGGATATCACTAATGATCTAATTCTTGCTTATGTGCTTTATTTGGGGCCCTGAAGACCGGTCTCACGACGGCCGGCAGTGCTCTGGCGATGTACGGGACGTTGCTCCGAGCAACGCGATCCCATGTCCCCGTGTTCCGAGGTCAAAACTAGCTGGGTTCTTGCTAACTGTTCAAGGATTGGGGCTGAGGGTTTGGGGTTTAGAGTTTTGGGCTGAGGGGTTTAGGGGTGTAGGGGTGCAGGGTTCAGCTTTTCTCAGTTGAAGTTACCATAAGATGGATCTAGGGCAAATGATATGGTTTCTGTATCTTTGTAGCTTAAATTCTAGGGTCTATGGTTTAGGGTTTCGGGTTTACGGTTAGGGTTTAGGGTTTAGGGTTTAGGGTTAACAAGAACCCAGCTTTGAGCTGGCAGGCACCCATAATATCCGATCAGGCTGTGCCCGCCTCCGAGCTTCAGGATCGAGGGTTTAGTTTAGAGTTTAGGCCTTAGGGTTTACGGTTTAGGGTTTAGGGTTTAGAGTTTAGAGTTTCGGGTTTAGGCCCCAAGAGTAGTGAAGAATAAGCAACAACAGCAGAGACAGTTTTGGCTAGGATCTCCTTCTAGGATTCTAGGGACCCCTAAACCCTCACACCGGTCAGGATGTTACTTGTCTTGTTTGCTTTTGCCCCTCTTAGCTCCTGCCCCCCGCCACTGGGCCCTGGAAGATGTTTTGCTGTCGCGTTCAGACGGTTTTGCTTTTGTTACGTCCTTCTTCCAGCCCTTATAGAAACTGTTCTGAAGACCCCAACTGAAAAGAACCCCCTGTTGAAAACCTGCTGAAAACCAATAGAAACTACCAGCTAAATCGTTGTGCAACCACTCCAAAGCCCCAAAAGAAGCCTCTAAGACCATATACCAGCCTAAAGAAAGACCTTTTCGGCTCCCAGAGCCGGGCAGCTCGGGTCATATCTCGATGAATTCAGGGTTGCTCTTGTTCGAGCTCGGGTACTTGCTCTTGTTCGAGCAAGCACTGCTCTTGTTCGAGCTCGTGTGCTTCTGCCCAACATGCAGAGCTTCTTCGACATTGACGACCGTCTCGGACCGTCTCTTTTTTTCTGAAACTGTGAGCCCATCTGATTCGAAAAAGAAAGCACAGTCCCGTCAATGATTTGAATCTGGGAACGTTTAGGGTTTATACTTCTACCCAGTATATGCAGTATATGGAACCCCTCAACGCTAGCGGCACAGAGTCAGCCATCCTCCCAACACGTACTCTTGATGCCAGCAAAAGCCGGAGGATAATAACCAGAAAACCCTAACTAAACCCTACCTTAACCCCAAATAACCTACATTTTCCAACACTCATATCAAGAAATCGCGGTAAGGAAACGCTGTGAAGGTGGGTGTTGTAGGGTTCAGGTAGACCCTAAAATCTCTAACTGCTTCTAGCTACTTCGGGTGATCGCCCTACCTGAAACGCCAAACCCTACCTACTAGGGGGGCTGGGGGGGTTTAGGGTTCCTCTGACACTAAAATTGGTTTAGCCAAAAGGAACTACAAAAGGAACTCTAGGTAGACACTAAAGTGTAGATCAGTCTGGGAGATGTCAGGGGGTTTAGGGTTTAGGTTCTTTGCCATGATGGCGGGCAAAAATACAAATCTGCTTTCCCGACAGGAGTAGCATAGTTAAGCTCCGTAGGCTAGACCTTTTGACTGGCGCAGCCATAGAACCAACATGCAGTTTAAAATTCCCTTGGAGCTCTAACACATAAAAAATTCCTAGGAGCACTAAAGTTTTGAAAGTGTGCAGAAGTAAGTAGGAGTCCCCACCTTGAATCTTCCAGAGATTCAGGCGTCAACGTCTCTGAGTGCTTCTGGGAGCAAATCCCTGTAGCTCGCATACCGATTGCGCGGTGCTCCCGGAAACAGAAACTGCGGCCTCAGGTTCGCATCCGTCAAAAATGTGTGCCTGGGCTGGGTTTAGAGTTCAGGGTTTAGAGTTTTGGGCTGGGTTCTGCGTGTTGGTATGTTTGCTTGTTTATCCAAGCAGAGGGGCTCACGTTTAAAGGGGGCTGGGTACTTGGCCCGAGGTGTTCACAAGCATGCAAAAAGAGTTCGGACACGTGTGAGAGGGAGTCCACACGAGATGTACACACCGGAAACGACAAACATGAAAAAAAGCTTTCCATTTCGGAAAACATACCCCAAATCCAGGGGAAAGCGCCGGATTTTGTGGTGAACTATACGATAATTTTAATGAGGAGCTCCCAAAACAGTATTGGCAACTAATTATTTAGCCCCCCCATATTAAAACACATTGGGCTTAAGAACGGGTTTTCCGTTTCTGGCAGTTCCCAGGGTTTCCCGTTCCCGGTTCCGATTTGGTTTTGTGAGGGTGCAGGGTTTAGGGTTTACCTGTGACCCCAAACCCTACAAAATTGTAGGTTAGGACCCCTTAAATAGAGGGTAGAACCCTTAAAACAGGGTAGAACCCTTAAGACGGTAGGTTTTTTGGATCCCCATTTAGGGTTGAGGGTCGCCCCTTCCCTAAACCCTAAACCCTAAACCATAAACCCTTCCTTTCCGGTTGCGACTGGGGTCTCGGGGGTGCCGGAGTTTTCCTTGTTCGGTTCCGTCTTGGATTTTGGGACTGCGGGGTTTTCCGTTCCCGGGTTTAGGGTTTAGGGTTTAGGGTTTGGGGAAAGCTAGGGGAAGCTCAACGGCAGCGAAGCAAAGGGAAACAAATCGGAAACAGAAGCGGAACATGAAATATGCCAATATGCCTTGTTCTCCAAGTGAGCATTACAAAGGAATCCTCAATCCTACCTATAATGTAAGGGCCTTAATAATTAGAATGTTTTGGGGGTTCCTTATTATAATTATAGTATAAGATACCCCCAAACCCTATTCCAATTATTAGGCCCCTACATTACCTTCATCCCACCATGCACCGCGAAGTCTCGTCGTCACCGGGTTCTAGTGCGCACCCCGCATGCAGAGTGAGCCCGGGTCAACGGCTTGGACAACAAACCCGAAACCCTAAAACCCTTAACCCTAAACCCTTAACCCTAAACCTTTAACCCTGAACCCTAAAAGGGTTTTAGGGACTGGATATTCGATGCAGCGCACCTGGAGTCTCCATAGTGCTTCATCAGATTCTGCCAGCCTTGCATTCTGGAGTATTGCAAGTGCAACCTGCGGACGCAGATGCCATGGATTTAGCTAACCCTAAACCTTAGGGCCTTTCCGCACGGTCCGAATTATCCTGAGAAGGAAAAACTAATGTAGGGACTAAGACAGTGGATTATAGGATTCAGGAACCCAAGGAATAGCCATCGTAAATTATGAGACTGAAGGAATCTTTAACTCGGGCTGTTCTGAATTCTGGACCTTGCACATCTCATCATCTCATGTTGCGAATGCAAGGTAAGTAAGACATTTGTTGTTTCACAACAAGTATCCTAACAGGTATCCCAGCCTGAAACAAATCCTATGAACGGCTCTACACCATTAGACGCGGCTCCTGCGCACTTACTTGGACCAGGGTTTTGGGTATATATTATATGTGTAGGGACCAGACAAGAACACTAGTCCTGATCCTGGGGCACCCTGAATTCAGGTCCCCGCAACCTCAAACCTCTGCGGCTACCAGAGGTGTAGATTGAGGGTTAAGAGTTTGGGGCTAATTCGGGTTTCTGAGTGTGTGGCTTTGCATGCCAATGCCGGAATCTCTCCAAAACCTTAAGCCCTCTGAACCCAGAACATCAAACTTCAGCGCATTATTCGCGGGCCATTTGTTATCGCAGGGTTTTCTTGTGGCCCAAAAGACCTACATATAAACACCATAATATGCTAAGGAACCCTAAGAGGTTGGTCTTTTCGGCTACAGCTCGGGCTTTGATGTTCGAGATGAATTAAGGCAGCTGGACAGGTTATAAGGGTTCTTTGCGGCTTGGGGTTTGGGGGCTTAGGTTTAAGGGGTCGGGGTTTTGGGGTACCACCAGTTAGCAGTACCGTCCCCCTACATCCCTTACATAGCTAACATACCCAAATCCCCATCCTAATTGTGTTCTAGGCTTCACGGCTTGGTTGTGATGGCAGAGCTTTGGCGGGGTGCGTTTAAGGCTGTGATACATGGCCTGGGAGTTGAAGAAACGCTTCGTGACGACTCTCTGGCTCGATGTTTGGATTCGGCTTCGGAGTTTAGGGATGTTGGAGGGTTTTGAGGGGGCTTCATAGAGTCACAGAGGGTTTCAGACTTTTGGGCGTCATGAAAACCTTTAAAAGTGTGGCCTCAGTACTGAAAGTCAGAACTCAAGATCCAGGTCGGGCCAAAATCCAGTTCCATCAAGGCCAGACGCGTATACAAGCTATGCTACGGTTGATGATATAAATCTTGCATCCCATAATTACGAATATACCAGAATTCTCATCGTTTAGGGCCCAGAGTGTCATGCAGGATTTATATCATCAACAGTAGTAAATCGTCCTCCGGCATCCTGACCTCCGACCCTAGACCCTAAACCCTTCAAAACCCTTCTAAACCCTCAACCCTATAAACCCCCCTTCGGCTCCTCTTGTTCTGGCCCGGTTCCATCAGACGTGAGCCGATCGCCTGGAGATGCTCGGAGAACCTGTGATTTAGGGTTTAGGGTCTTGAGGAAGCACTGAAAAGAAGGTCCCTGGCATAGGCAAAGTACGGTGTGGGGTTTGAACGAATGCGGTCACGCCAACCCAAAAGGCTGGCTGATATTGGAGCAACAATATCAGGAAAGTGCTTCATTGCCATGCTACAAAGCGATAACGACTGCGAGTGCGGCAATGATGGCAAGACAAATCCGCAGGTGTCACCACTACACCCTGAAGCTTCTTGGACACGACTGACAATCAGGGGACAGACAACAACGAAGAGGTAGCCTGTACTGCCAGCATAAGCATGATTATCAATGCAATGTTGAAAGAGTCACGGTAAAGGCTCGTCATCATCATACCTATAGTAACATGATGAAAAGAGGCAGGATAAGAAAAGGGTCTACGGTCTAACAGTCATGGGCGGAGAACGAAAAGTATGACCATAGTACAAAGTGGCACAATGGCAACGGCAACTGCTAGTAGAATAGCAACCATTGCCGCTGAACCCTAAACTTCAAACCCTACAAATCATCAACCCTATACTCAAGCCTCTAAAATCAGAAGGACTGTCGCGGATGCTTGAAGCTACACATGGTGAACTTTCTAGATCTACCAAGTTGCGAGGTTCTGGCCACATGGCAAAATACAAACGGGCTTCATAGGTCACAGGCTTCCAAGAATCTATTGCTGTGTTCCCGCTACGCCCTATGCCCTGAACCGTTGGGGTTTAACAAGGGTTTCACCGGGCCTCTAAACCCTAAGCCCTAAAACGCCTAAACTCTAAATCCCTAAACCCCTAAACCCCTGAACCCTAAACCCCTAAACCCTAAACCCTAACCCCCTAAGCCCCTAAACCCTTTTGGGCGAGGGTTCAGCGACTCCTCAGCCTCCAAAACTGGCATAGTGTGGGAACTTGATTAAGAAACCCTGGACCTTTATAAGGGTTCTGTATATGGGTAGTTCTCGAAAGTAGGGTTCCCTTTTAGGTCCCCAATATAGTACGGCACCCTTATACAAAGGACCCTAAAAGGGACCCTAATTTAGAGAACTGCCCATATGGATCCTGATATGTTGGGGCTTATAGGGCCGGGGTTTCTTAATCAGGTTCCTACATTAGTCTTGCAGGTTGGGGGGAGAGGGGTTTAGGGTTTGGGGTTCGCGGGTGAAGGACGGTGTAAGGTTTAGGCCATGTGAGGCTTTCCGAAAATAGGGGACCCTAATATAGTACCCTAAATAGTAGGATCCTTATTATAAGGACCCCAAAATAAGGTACCCTAAATTTCGGAAACTCCCATTTGAGGTTTTAGGGGTTGAAGGGTTTTGTTTATAGTCCAGGAAGGTCAGAGGTCGAGGGTGTTGGATTCAGGGTTGGGGGTTTTGGGGGTCTGAAGTTCAGGGTTTAGGTTTAGGGTTTGGGGTTTTGGGGTTTTGGGGGTTTGAAGTTCAGGGTTTAGGGTTTAGGGTTTGGGGTTTGGGGTTTGGGGCTTATTCTTCCGAGGTTAGCGACGTCTCGACAACCCACCTTTAGGTGCTTAAATTACGGGACGCCGGGGCTCTAGGTTGGCCACTCTCCTACTTTAAGGGTTACTATTCGGGCTACTAAGCACGTTAAATTCGGGGTAGTTCTCTATATTAGGGTCCCCTTCTGGGTCCCCCAAATAGTACGGCACCCTTATGAAAGGACCGTAAAAATGCACCCTAATTTAGAGAACTACCCATATAGGACCCTGACAGTCCCCTTGTAGAAACCCCTATATTAAAAATAAAGCTTATAGATCCCTTTAAGGAGAACTCTAAACCCTAAGCCAACCCTAAACCCTAAGCCCTCATTCAGAGAACCCGAAGCTGAACTCTATGCGTGAACCCCTGAGCAGGAGGGTTCCTCTTGGGTTTCCTCATTCAAACATCGAAGACAGTATAGGGCTTAGGGTTTGGGTTTAGGGTTTAGGGCCTAAAGGGTTTAGGGTAGCAGGTTATCTATACCCTAAACCCCAAACCTTAAATTAAACCCTGAGCATTATAGGGTTTAGGGTTTAGGGCCCAGGGCTCGGACGCTAAACCCTAATCCTTATGCCTTGGGGTTACAGCTCCCGTCCTTAATTAGGTGCCCGGTTTGGGCAGAGTTCCTTCAAGGGTTCCGTAAAAGGTTCCAGAAAGGGTTCCTTCAAGGGTTACTTTGGGGCCTACTTTGAGGGTTACTTTTAGGGTTACATTAAGGGGTTCCTTCAAGGGTTCCCGTTAGGGCTGTTTGAAGGTGTAGCGAAGGTTTGGGATTCAGGGATTTCAAAGGTTCAGGGATTGGTGGCTTTCATGTGCTAGATTTTCGTGAAGGTGCAGGGTTTCCAGGCTTTCAGGTTTGGGCTTCACAAACCATACATCCTAAAGCCTAGACGGTGTCTTTCTCTTTCAGTCGACTCGTTTCGGATTTCGTGCGCCATGCTGCTCCAGGACGTCGGCTGGGTTCTGAAACTCTAGGAAGAGGTAGCCGTAGCCACGACGGCCTCGAATTGTAGCATGTCATGGGGATCACCTTCGCGTTTAGGGTTTCAGCTTAGGTAATCATATGGATCCTGAACATGTGCCTTCACGAAGCCCTTGGAGAACGAGCAGCTTTAATGGACCCGGGTTTTAAAGCAGTTCTGGCAAATGCTTCGGAAGTCCTCTGGAGGCTCGCAGGGAATCACTGAACTGCGTTGTACACTGCCACATAAAAATGCGTGCCAGAGAACCCCAAAGTCAACGACCCTGAACCTCGGCAGCCGAGGGTTTAGGGGTGTTTAGGGTTTAGGCAGCACCGCCTCCCCAAGGCATACCCCAAACAGACCCCGAAGAAAGATGTCGAACCACATAGATCTTTATGCGATGTGGCTTGATCAAGGCCAAGCCCCGCTGCCCTTGTGGATAGGTTGTACCAGAAGGAAGATACAAGAAAAAGGATCATGACTCCTTCTCGAAACCTCTCTGGCAAATGGCCGAAGACCTATTTGGCCAGCATCCTCGAGGTGTAGGTTTTGGGGTTTTTGGGCATGTGAAATTTACAAGACCTGCATGAAGATACGACTCAAGGCTCAACATCGTGCTACTGGGTGGCTCGGCAAACACAGCGCTCCGACAGCTAAAGATACCTAACGATAAGAGTCAGACTAGAAGTGTGAAAGTAGTCTCCACCAGAAGAATAGTGACGGTCGTACGCACTAACATATTTTCGATGTTGGTCATGATCCGCGCAATTGCTAGTCTATGAGAGTCTATGCTATTCTCAGCGCTTTCATTGTTACAATTACGTAGTCTTATCACCCTCGGATGTATATATATATATACATATATATATACCGGTAGATGTAGATGACCCTGCTGATGATGCCGTTGCCATAGCGGTGTGCACTGTTGTACCCTGCGGATGAATGTATTTCTGAACACAATGCGGCACTACGACGAACGGTAGTGTGAATGACGGTGTATGTACGGCTGAAGCTCTGAACATTTTTGGGTCAGATGCGAAGTGGGGATTGGGTGCTGATCCTCTCCAGCAACAAGGCTTTAAACGCTAACCGTCGGATTTCTGACGGGAACTTAACCCCAAACCATAGTATTCCTGCGAGGGTTACCCACTAGACACCCGACTATGGAATCCGCAACTCCGAGCCCCTTTGGTTCAAACTCCACCGTCTCAATACGAGACTTTGACCGTGAACCCCAAGCCCTAAATCCCTAAATGCTAAATCCCAAAGGGCCCTAAACCCCTTAGTGAGAACCCTACCCTGAACCCACAAGGACTTCCCATGACTCCCGTCCCAGCCACGCGAGATGTCTAAGGGCAGGTAGAAAAAGCGGAGCCTTCGAAGCAGACTATTAGTAAGGGATGATGGAATGGGTCATAGGGATTGCTAGAAGAGAACGTGAGGGTCTATTATAGGGATCCATTCCCCTAAACCCCCACTCTAGAACCAGGGAATAAATTACCCCTATATCCTGAATCCTGTGATGATTTATCTGGGGGCCTAAATTGGTACCCCTACTATCTCGGGGTTCCTTTTTCGAATTGTAGTTCTGTTCTAATATTCTTTGAGCCCCTATTTTAGGGTCAAGGGCATGGCTTCCAAGGGCGCCGAGTTCCCTCGACTGAAGCTGCAGGATGAAACCCTCTTTGGGTTTGGGGGTTAGGGTTTAGGGTTTAGGGATGAGGGTTTGGGGTTTAGGGATGAGGAGTTGTCGAAAAACCAAGAGCCACCCTTTGCCGTGCAACCAAGAACTGCACCTTGTCCATGTCTGGTGCTCAGAAGACACCGTAAACATCAGGTTAAACTGACACCACCCAGCCACCCACACACACATACACGTACGTGCGCGCACGACAACAAACATTAAAGACAATTACACATGTGCGCACACACAAAAACAAAAAAAATAAATAATTGCACTGTCTGTGTATATTTTAATGTTCCACACCAGAGTTTACAAGAAGTGAACACTTCATGAAGCTAGAACAGTATGCTAAAGATCCCAAGCCTTGAGCGTGCTAAATCTAACCTTCACGTCATTGATGTCCATGCTAGCTTGAGGTCCAGCTCTGAGCTTTCAGGTCAACCGGAAACCGCTCTGTGATATGCCGTCTGTCAGACGGATGTTCCATGACACCAGCCCTCCACACGTCCAGACATCATTCGCACGTGAGTATAGGATGCATTGTTACATGCAAACACCGCCACACAAATGTGTGTGTGTGCATGCCTGTTTGCACGCATTGCTGCGTGCAGGCTTGCATGCATGCGCTCATGCGTGCATGCACGCATCATTCCGTGCACATTCATGTGTTGCACCTGTAGCACAGCACCAGAGGGCACAATGCAGCGTTTACCGCTTGTGACTACAAAACGAAGCATGTGAAACCAATGCATGACTACACAGTGCAATGCAACATGACAGCTTCTAGATTTCTATAGTCAGAAACCAATGAAACTAAAAAAAAGTCTGCGCGTGTAAATACGGAACAACGAGCACTAATACAAGCTTCAAAAACCAGTGAAATCAATCAGCCACTTAGCCTGGTAAGCTACGCTACTGAACAGCAGCCCGCACCAAACAAACCCAAACCCTACCCCCTGAACCCAAAACCCTAATACAGGGGCCTAAATAATTACGAACATGATTTTGCGGGTTCCTCATTATAAACCTAGTATAATGGGCCCCGAAAACCCTACTCGAGTTCTTAAGGCCCTATATGGCCCTATGCCCTATGCCCTATGCCCAACCCTAAACCCCAAACCCCAAACCCTAAACCCTATACCCTGAACCCTAAACCCTAAACCCTAAACCCCTAAACCCTAAACCCTAAACCCCTAAACCCCTAAACCCAAAACCCTTTAACCCCTAAACCCCTAAACCCC
>CAJNJA010018533.1:0-10551 GCA_905231915.1 Symbiodinium necroappetens | reverse complement strand
CGATGAGGGGAGCCTGCCCTAAACCCTAAACCCAAAGCCCTAAACCCTAAACCCTAAACCCTAAAACCCTAAACCCTAAAACCCTAAACCCTAAATCCTAAAACCCTAAACCCTAAACCCTAAAATCCAAAAAATCCTAAAACCCTGAAGTCCAAGAGGCGATGAGGGGAGCTGCCTCGTCAGAGCACCCCTCGCCCATGTCTAAGTCGGGGCCCGCCTCACAGCCATGTTGATAACAAGAAGGGCTTACCTAAACCCCCCAAAAGTAGGTAAAATAATGGCCCAAGACCCATAAAAAGGCTATTATTTTACATACTTTTGGGGTCCAGGTAGGGGTTAGGGTTTAGGGTTTAGGGGTTTAGGGGAAAGGCAGTGTCTGAAAGCTTCTTCCGCTACGAACCCAGAGAACCCAATACCCCCTAATTAAGGAATATACCTTAAATTATAGGGGCCTTAATATATAATATGAGTTAAGGTGTACTCCTTAATTAAGGAATGTACCTCAAATTATAGGGGCCTTAATAATATGAGTTAAGGTATACTCCTTAATTCAGGGATATTGGGTTCTCTGGGCAGACATGTTGCTTAAGGCGCTCCAATGATAAGAACAAGAAAACTGATAGCAACATCAACATCAAGAGTATAAATAACAATATAATTCAATGAAAGGGTTCTTTAACGGATTTATTGAAATTCTGAAAGGGTTCTCTAGGGTTTTCAGTGGTTAGCGTCGGGAACTATTCCTTTCTTGGCTCCTTCCAAAGGCTGCTTTACGGCTTACTAGGCAATGGTTAGCGGTTCCTATGCCAAGGGTTTGGGCGACAAATCCTAAACCCTAATTTTAAATCCTAAACCCTAAATCCTAAGCCCTAAATACTAAACCCTAAATCCCAAACCCTAAATCCTAACCCTAAATCCTAAACCCTAAATCTATGAAGGTTCAGGGCCGTTGGTCTTAGGATGGTTCGAGAAAAGCTCAAAAGGGCTCGTTCTAACGGGTCTATCTCTACGGCTTGTGAAGATGTGATTTCGGGCTACTGGGTGTCTATGAAAGTTCTGACTTCTGCGCGTTTCCTGACATGGGGTACGGGGATTCATAGGATGTGTGTTACAGGGCCGGGGTTTCTTAAAGACAACCTTAAGGAGGCCGTCTTAAGCTGCCACCACTTCGCTGCCACGTGCAACTGGTGGAGGAGAAGCTGGCCCTAAACCATCTGGTGGACCGCTTGCTATTTAGGATTTCAACGCACGAAGCCGGACACCCACATCAACCGTCTGAAGTGAACCGGCTACAGAACGGTTTAGGGTTTAGGGCCTATAGGGCCTGCGACTTCAACCCTAAACCCTATATAAACCTTTCCAAGTTGTTAAAAAAACAGCAAGCTGATGCCAGATGTTCCTCCCAAGCACCTAAAATAAGGTTTTGGGGATATTTTTACTATTAATTATAGCAATAAGGAACCCCCAAAACCCTATTCCAATTATTAAGGCCCCTACATTGAACGATGAACTTGCCCAGTGCACAACAATTTCAAACCCTCAATGCTAAACCGCTCAACAACACACAAACCAGCAGGTATCCAATCGCGCCGACCACTTGCTTGCAGGCAAGACGAGGCCCAAAACAAACAGCGATTGGAGAGACAACTACCACCAGCCCCTCAGTCGCAAATCAGAACATTCCCCATAAACATCCGCCCAACAACAAACCTGGAATACCCTACAAAATCGGCCTGTACCCAGGTAGATTCGTAGATGTTGAGAGCAGCCTGCATCTTGGCTTGATACCGGGAGGTTACCATGGGGTGTTGCAGGGCTTTCCAGTGCCTTCTAGGGTTATAGGGTCTAGGTGTTTAGGGTTCAGCGTTGAGAAGGCTTCACAGGTTTTTATTTAGGGGCTGGAATGTTCTAAAGTCTAGACCCTAAACCCTAGACCCTGGACCCTAAACCCTAAACCCTGGACCCTTAACCCCTAAACCCTAGACCCTAGACCCTAAACTCTGGACCCTAAACCCCTAAACCCTAGATCCTAGACCCTAACCCCTAAACCCTAGACCCTAGACCCTAAACCCTAAACCCTAAACCCTGGACCCTAAACCCCTAATAGATCCTAGACCCTAAACCCTAAACCCTAGAAGGGCTTAGAGGCTGAACCCTAAGTTTCGGGCTTCGGCCCTGTACTATCCAGGGCTAAGCGCCGCAAAAGGGGCTTCACATTTTTGGGTTTAGGGTTTAGGGTTTAGGGTTTAATTTTTGGGCCTTTGCTGTGGTGAGGCTGAAAAGTGGTGCCTTCTGTTGGGTTTAGGTTCCCCAGTAACACCGTACTAGTAAGGGTACCCTTTTTCCTAATATTCGGCTTTAATAAGGAGACCCCCGAAATAAAAAGGGCAACAGGGTACAACTCGGGAATCGAGGGGTTTAGGACTATCTGACAAGTTAGAATGCTTGGGTCTAGGTAGGTGGCGGTGTCGCTGGCGCTATGGGAGTATGTATCAGAGCATTAGGGAGCTGCTTGAATGCCAAGGGTAGCCGACATGCTGCGAGAACCCTAAACCCTAAACCGAGCCTCAAAGGCCTCCTAAGCCGTTATCACCAAAACAACTACAAACGCATACCCTGCCCTGAACCCTAAACCGCCAAACCCCAAAAACCCTAAACCCCTAAACCCCAGAAAGCCCAAAACCAGACCCAAGGACTTTATAGTAAAGCCCTTACAGGAACCCTTAAAGGAACCCGTTCCAAGAAGCCCCTAAAACCACAAAGCCCGAACCCTGAACCCTAAACACCTAAACCATATAACCCTAGAAGCCACTGGAATAAATCCTAAACCCTAAAACCCTAAACCCCTAAACCCCTGAACCCTTAAACCCTCAACCCACGAAGCGCGAACTCCGCCAGCCTCTGCGTGGACAACGACCTGCTCGGCATGTCTCCGCGCTAATGTCAGCCACTGGTGGTGCTTCATCGTGCGTGGGTTGTACACTCCTGATTCATACGGTTGAGGCTTAGGGTTTAATGTAGGGCCGTAATGATTAGAAGAGGGTTTTGGGGTATAACGGTATATTATACTGTACTTGTAGTAATAAGGAACCTCCAAAAAAGTATAGGTAATCATTTAAGTTAGGCCCCTATATGCGGGTTTCGGGTTGCGGATGTAGGGTTCAGGCTCAGGGTTTTGGGTTTCAGCGTTGAGGTTTCCTCTTTCTGAGTGCCAGAGGCTCCAGCACACTTTGGCTAAGGAATGTGTTTGACATCATGATGTTGCCCCCTCTACAACTTACCCACAGGCGCCTAAGTAGTTCCTTTTTGGGATTACCTCATAGGATTCGAAAAATAAAACCATAAAAAGGAACTACTTAGGGGCCTATGGGTAAGGTGTATCGCTTAGTTGGCCAAGCCTAAACTCCAACAGATAGCCGGATCCCTAAACCCTAAACCCTAAACCTAAAAAACGTGGATCCCTGTTATCATGTCTTTTTCTGCTACTTGGGATGTCTTTTTCAATGAGGAGGCCACACTCTTCTGGAAAACCCCCCTCCAAGATGCCTCTATAGTCTGGGAAAGGAATCGGAGCCTTAGTAACTACCCTAAGGGTCCCAGTACCTAACAGTCATATACTCTTCTGAACACTAACCTACAAAACTACTATCCGCAACCCAAGTACATGATTATCGGGTTCTTTGGACCCCGCTAGAATACTGTGTAAGGCGTTCTTATACGATACTGAACCCGACGGAATAGCTATTGTCAACTTTTCAGGCTTCTGCGCTATTCCTCTAAGCCCTAAACTGAAACCCCTAAATGCCCAAGCTCTAACCCCTAAACCCCTAAACCCCTAAACACCTAAACCCGAAACTTAAATCCCTAAACTCCAAAGCTCTAAACCCTTTCCTGTCTTTCGGGCTTCCAAGACATCCCAGCCTGGGAAGCCCTAAACCGATAGCCTGGTTTAGAGTTTTATCGGCTGCAAAACCACCGCTTTAGAGTTCTGTAGGGTTTAGGGTTTAGGGATTAGGGATTAGGGTTTAGGGGTTATAAGGGATTAGGGATTAGGGGTCAGGGTTTCGGGTTTAGGGGTTACGGTTTGGGGCAAGCGGCTTGCTTCGATAACTTTGGCCGTAAATGACAAATCCTAAACCCCCTGGCCATCCTGCACGAGAAGAGGACAACCAAAAGCACCGTGCTGATGATAATACATACTGCAACCCTAAACTCTAAATACTAAACCCGAAACATGCCTCTATGGCTAGCTTAAAACACAAACTAAGGATTGCGTGTGCGCGCGCGCGTCTTCGAGCGATTCAGTTCTGGCATAGAACTGACTATGCGGCTACTCACTGCGATCCGTGTCTGTAGCACCAGGAGCCTCAACCCTAGGTTTCCTGAGTCTTATGCTTCGAGAGTTTTGGAGAGTAACACCTCCCCCAAACCTATTACTTCAAAGTAAAAAGGCCCCGATCTGGGACTTTCCGAACATTCGGGGTACCTTCTTTTGGGGTCCCTATATTATAAGTCCCTAAACCCTAAACCCTAAACTAAGGATCCTACTATATATGTAGGGTACTATACTATTAGGGTCCCCTATTTCTCGGAAACCCCGATCTGGTACGGCGGCCAAGTCTCGATAAAAGTCCTGCAGGGGGAGGAGTTGTGTCGAAGTGTTTGCTGCGACTTGGGTACAGGGCTTACCTAGACTCCCAAAGCCGACGCCCCTAAAACCCTAAACCCCTAAACCCCTAAACCGTACACCCTAAACCCTACGTTCTTAAGGACACAGACATGTCGGTAAGGACATCATCATGGGGCAAATTTCGGCTGTCACGGCGGAGACTTCTGGGTCCTTCTTAGAGAGTTCAATTTAGGGGCTTTGGGTTTAGGGTTTAGGGTTTGGAGTTTAGACTTCTGGGTCCTTGTTAAAGAGTTCAATTTAGGGGTTTAGGGTTTAGCGTATTTTCAGTCTCTTAGCTCTGGGAAAGGAAGCAAGAACTGAGCTTCTTGTATTGAAGCCGCCCTGCAAAATCAGCTCTGCTGTTGAGAGTAGCGCTCTGCTATTGGGCGTACAACTTCATAGGTACCCGTAGTCTGCGCTGTCAGTTACTGTATTTAGGTGGTCCTTTGGGCCCCCGAATTAGCCTCAGAATGCAAGGGACTTGAAATTCAGCAATATCGTCCATTGAGACTACCGAATGAATTGAATCAATCACACGCCCCACACCCCAGCTCAATGACTACGGCCCGATTGTTAATTTGTTAGCCTTGTCTAAAAGCCAATAGAAATGCATAAACTCGTAGAGTGAAGAACATAGCGAAGCCTTGATCAATGGAAGTGGGTTTGGGGGTCCATTTGTATTGTATAAAGCACTACAAATATGAGACAACAGCCTAGGACACAATATTGGCAACTGGTCACCCCTGCCAAATAAATCAGACAACCAAAAAAACATATCAAGACCCTCACAGAACCTTTGCGGACCCCTGGAAATCCCTTCAAAGGAACCCTTTTTATGACTTCTAGGCCGAGGCACACGGAAGACGCAGCTGTGTGATGCCTCTAGCCTGAGCCTCGGCTTCTTTGAAGCTAAGCTAAGACTCCATGAACTCATATAGCATATACTTGGGCCTGAAAGAGGTTCCTATACAGGTAGGTTTAAGGCCTAAGTAGATACTATATCGGCACCCTAAACCCCTAACCCCTAAGCCCTGAACCCTAAACACGTGGAGCTTTAGGTGAAGCTCCATGAAGCTCCTAAAACCCCAAGAAAGGAAGGGATCTATACGGGCTCCGTGCGCCACTTTAAGGGTTTTACATCTTGGGGGTTTAGGGGCTTAGGGCTTAGGGGTTTAGAGACTTTAGGGTTAAGGCGGTTAAGGGTCTAGGGTTATGGGCTTCGGGGTTTAGGGATTGGGGTTTAGAATTCATTCTAAAGTCTTAGCCAGAAAGATCAGAAAGTTGTGGCAGAAGTATCTTCATGCCCTCAATTGAGGTAAAGCATGCGGAATCGTAACTCTAGTCACACGCTCCAACTGTTCCAACTTTCTGAGGCACACTATGTAGGGCTTTGCGAATGAGAACCCCCTAAGTAGAACAGGTCAGAGTATACATGTAGACGGAGTATTAGGATATGCCTGGGAATACTGTCACCTTATCCTTGGGCAACCACGACGTTGCCGCAGACGCACGCTGATTTCTGGCAGTGCCTGCCAGTGCCTGCCCGTTTTAAAGCCCTTGGCTTGTGCACGTCCTTCGGTGGCTGAGTCTGGGCTGCTGCAGCAGACTTCTTGTCAACCTGAACGTCAAAACTCGTCGCTGGACCTACCTCTACTAGGATCGCTGACGAGATGCAGATGGCAACCTACTACCACTTCCCAGCCTTCCCTTAGTTCAGGAACGCTTGGTCTCGCGCAGCACCAAGACTACCTCTGTGAGTTGGGTTTAGGGATTAGGGTGTTTAGGGCTTGGGTTTAGGGACTGGGTTTAGGGTTTAGGGTTTAGAGTTAATGTAGTTTAATGTAGTCTGATTATGTCATTCTCCTGCGCATCCAAGTTGATCACTGGAGCCGCAGACTGGCAGTAAGGCTCCCCGGACAGCTGAAGGGCATGCCAAACCCCGAAGCCTAAACCCTAAACCCCAAAACCCCAGCCTACAATGCCCCTAAAATCTAAAACACCTGACAACATACATCGAAAATCAACATGCCACCGGCCGATGCACTCATCGAGCCCTCATGGAGTCACGGTAGCAACCTTATGATGGAACCTCTGTGAGTGATAATCCCTGCCATGTTGCAGAGAAGCTCAGAACCCCCAAAACCTAAATCCTAAGACCTTAAGCCTTCTTGCAATCTTTTTGATATTGCTTTTAAAGTCTTTGTCGAACCCTCAATGACTCAAGCATAGAGGAATAAAACCAAAAAGCCATATGATGGCCTTCTGGATCTCTGATATTTCAGAGCCTTGTGGGATCCCATGTAGCAGCCTTATATAGAACCTCTTTTTTCTTATAAAAGCCTCATAGAGCCCCTCAGGGTTGAGGGTTTAGGGGTTTAGGGGTTTGGGGTTTAGGGTTCCCTGTTATTACAGAAACCTTAGAACCCCTCATGTTAAGGAAAGTTACCTGTCCAGTATTTCAGGGTAGCAAAAGGTTCACCTCTGGGAATATATAGAGATCATTGTACCCCACAACATCTTTAAAGGTTATCTACTCTACTAATCGGGACCCTTATAAACCCTGATCCCTTATATTACAGAAGCCTATACCCATAGGCCCCTGAGTAGTTCCTTTTTGGGATTATCTTATAGGATTCTGAATATAGACCACAAAAAGGAACTACTTAGGAGCCTACAGATAGAAAACCTAAACCCTAAACCCTAAAACCCTAAGCCCTAAGCCCTAACTCCTAAACCCTAAACCCCTAAACCCTAAACCCCTAAACCCTAAACCCCTATTTATGGAGAAGCCCGGCGGCACTTCGGCTTTGACGTTGTGGTACACCGCCGGCTCGGCAAGGCAAACCTGGTGTCGTGGAGAGTAACCTCTTACCCTAAGGGTCCATGTACCCAAATAGTATATACTTTGGCCTTAAAGTAGTCCCTATATAGGTACTTGGGGCCAAAGTATATACTATTTGGGTACATGGACCCTTGGGGTTAATGAGACGAGTATCCTGCTTAAGGAGACCCGAGACCCCTAAACCCCACCCGAAAAGGGTCTAAGGCTTGATCGGATTTAGGGCTTAGGGTCTACCTGCATCCCAAAAGTATGTAGAATAATAGCCTTTTTATAGGTTTTGGGCCATTATTTTACCTACTTTGGGGGGGTTTAGGTAAGGATGAAGGAGACCCCCAACCCTAAACCCTAAACCCCAACCCAAAAATGGGTTTCGGAGCTCTTCTTTCCTTCCGGGTTTTCGCGCTGAGCCCAGAGCTCGCCTCCCGAACGCCAAACCCAGAAAGCGGGGCCTTATCAGCAGGTTTCTACAGCAGGTTTAGGGTTTAGGGTTTAGTAGGGTTTAGGGTTGAGGGTTATAGGGTTTAGGGTTTTGTTTAGGGGTTTAGGGTTTTAGGGTTTAGGGTTTAGGGTTTTAGGGTTTAAAAGGTTTAGGGTTTAGGTGTTTAGGGTTTAGAGGATATAGAGTTTAGGTGGCATTTCCCCTGTGCGACCCCGACATGTAAACCGTCGACAAGGGAATTTCAAGTGTTCTGAGGGAACAGGAAACGATGTTTAGGACTCGGGGACATTGGTTGCAGGTCAATGTCCGCGTAAAACTCGGTATAACCCTAGAGCCTATAAGCCTAAACCCCAAATCCTAAACCCTGAACCCTGACCCCTAAACCCGAAAGCCTATAAGCCTAGCCCTAAACCCTCAACTCTGAACGCCTAACCCTAGACCCTAAACTCCAGATGCCAACTCCCAACCACCGGTTTCTCACGTGGCCAGCCTTGCTGCTCGAGGGGGCAACCTGCATCAGCGCCTGTCTCAAGATCTTCGGGTCATAGGGGGGTTTAAGGTTTAGGGTTTAGGGGTTTAGGGGTTTAGGGGTTTAGGGTTTAGGGTTTAGGGGTTTAAGGTTTGGGCCCAGGGCTTCGGGCTTAGCGGCTTAGGGTTGAGAGACTAGGGTCCAGGGTTTACGACTTCGGGTTTAGGGCTTAGGCTGCCGGGGTGTATTGCGGGTGCTGGGTGCAAGGCCCTCTGGGGTTGCTGGCATCTTCAGGAAGGGATCTGTCTTATCATCCCATGCAGGTACATCAGACTTTGGGTGGAAAACAAACTGCACGCTGTTTGTCGGCGATTACCGCACTTGGCGCAGGCATTGTCCAAACCCTAAACCCTAAACCCCAAACCCTAAAAACCCTACCAAGCACCAAACCCTAAACCCTAAACTTAAACCCCAAACCCTAAACCCCAAACCCTAAACCCTAAACCCTAGTCAAGGTTTGAACTCTGACGACAGCTAAAGCCTCGGGGCCTACATGCAATCCCTGACATCGTAAATCCGAAAACTTGTGACCGACGGGTTCGCCTTTAGGGTTTAGGGTTCAGGGAGTAGGGTTTAGAGTGTTAGGGTCTAGGGTTTAGGACTGTAACCATGAACTGGAAAGGTTAGTCTTTATTTCAAATCACTAGCCCCTGGCAGCTTGCGCTGAGAGCTTGAGGCTCGGAAAGGAATGCCGACCTAAACCCTAAACCCTAAACCCTAAACCCTAAACGACTGTAGATGCTAAGCCCCAAAACCGGAGAGCCCCTAAAACTCCAGAAAGCCCTCCTCAGCAGAGACGCCTTTCAAGCAATCGATGAACCTTAAGCCTAGCGGCTAAGCCCCCAGCCCCCAGCAAGCCCTCAACCCGAAAAGGTTTAGGGCTTGATAGGATTTAGGGCTTAGGGGCTACCTGGACCCCAAAAGTATGTAGAATAATAGACTTTTATACGTTTCCTATAGCCCCTAAACCGTGAACCCTGACGGGTCCTTGTGAACGTAGGCGAAGTTTTTCAAGGGCACAGTGGAGTCGGACACGAAGACGAACCTTATAGGGTTTGGGGCTTTAGGGGTTTAGGGTTTAGGGTTCAGGGTTTAGGGTTTAGGGTTTTGGGTTTAGGGTTCAGGGGTTAGGGTTTAGGGTTAGTGAACCCCCAATTTAGGAGGATTCGTGCTGGGATTCCCTCCGCTCTACCTTAAGGCCATGAGGATCATGATCTTCCAACCTACTGACTTCTACCTGGACCCCCAAATTAGGTGAAACAAAAGCCTCTTATGGGTCTTGGGCCTTTTTATTATAACACGGGCAGGTCGCTGTATACTAGGACCCTACCCTAAGCCTCAAATCCTGCACTAATATAGGGGCCTTAACGATTGACGTAAGGTTTTCTGGTGTCTTCGACTACACTACAACCCAAAGAATAAGGAATACAAGGAATAATAGCATTCTAGTATTTTTCGTATATTATTCAGGCTTCTATACTTCCCCATTCCCTTAAAAGCCTACCGGGACTACTCTGCGTCCCGAGCGGCTGCGCATTTGTCGCGTCCTTCAGCGCCTCGAAAAGCGTCGCCACCTCGACACCTGGTTTAGCGTCTAGGGCTTAGGGTTTAGGGTTTAGGGTCCAGGCTTTGATCCCAAAAGCTCAACCCTGATCCCTAGATCCTATTCCCTGAGCCCTAAATCCCAACCTGTTCAATCCCAAAATCCTAAGCCGTGAACCCTAAACCCTAAATCGTTTAAGGGGGATCTTGAGAAGCAAAGCACATCATTGAGGACTTTTCCGGGGGATCCTTCGTGCGGGTGAAAGTGGCTTAGGGCTTAGGGGTGAGAGAGCTTTGCGTAAGGAGTGCCTTCTGGGTTTCTGGGCATTTTCTATCTCAGGGTTTAGGGTTTAGGGTTTGGGGTTTATTGCTTTTTCTCTGTCTTGAAACACCCTCGCTGCGGGATCGTCATCTGGGAGCCAAGGGGTTCGGGGTTTAGGACAGGGGCCTTACTACCAGATTAATTATTGGGTCGGCAAGGTTTAGTACAGAAGCTTGGCACACCTTGATCCCTAAACCCTAAACCTTAA
>CAJNJA010018532.1:0-10552 GCA_905231915.1 Symbiodinium necroappetens | reverse complement strand
AAATACCAACGGCTTCGAGGCCTCCATGCCCGCGCTTCCGCACCCCGCAGAAAACGCGAGAGGCGGAGTGTTTTCAGCCGCAGAGTCCACGAAACACCGTGAATACCGATGCGGTCGGCCTGTGCGCGGCGCGCGTGAACAGCGCATCGCAGCCACAAACAAGAAAAACAAAACAGCAGCTTAAATCGCGATTATTTCAAACTCAACTCAACTAAACTGATTGCCTCCTGCCTCCTGCCTGCCTGCCTGCCTGCCTGAGTGACAGACCGATTGACTGACTGACTGGACCGACTTGACTTGACTGACCGGCGGAATGATTGGCTGACTGTCTGAAAGAGAAACTAAACTGGTTATACTATACGTATATATATATATATATATATGTGTATATGTATTTGTGTATATTTTTGTAATGTATATGTAATGTGCACGTGCATGTGGATATGTAAATGTATATGTTTCTTCATTTGTCTCCACACACACAATGTAGGTACACATAGGGCTTTTCCATTCGCCGAGTTCCAGCTCCAGGTTCCGTGGTTGGAGGCCGATTTCCATGGATTGAACTCTCAGCCCGGGACCTGGAACTTCTTGGATGATGATACTGGGATATTAACAGGGTGTCACAAGGGTTCTACGTGGGGTCTTAGGGCTTAGGGGCTTTGTGAAGTTTGAAATGAGGAGGATGACGGCGAGCTTGGTGGTGGGTGATGGCAGTGGTGGTTGATGTCGCCGAGGAAGAGGATGATGCTGCAAAGCTGATTCTGAAGCCCGGGGCGTTAGTGACTGTGATGATGATGACGACGATGATGATGCTGATGGTGATGCTGATGATCAGGACGATGATGAAGAACACGCTGATGCTAAACAAATGGCACCTGTGGAGTTTAATGAGCATTGGAATGTCTTGGTCGCCCTTGCGGTTCAGCTATTTCTGCTTCCATTGTTCCGCGGCTAACCTTAAAACCATCGTCACAGTCGTCGCAGAGGGATTTGGTGTTATGGCGGCGTAGCATGCTCCCTCCCAGGTGCCAATGGAGCCAACGGCAGTGCCGGCAGAGCCGGCTGTGGAAGCTCCGGCGGCGCCGGCAGAGGCCCAGGACTTCCCAAACGAGGGATTCCGGTTCGCCCTGAGGTGCGAGACCTCGAAGAATGTAGACTTTCCCCAAAAGCGGTACTACTGGAAACCTTACGGGGAATGCTGGAAACGGCAATCAGGGCACCAACGCACAGAACTATTTCACGCAGTTGCTCCAAGAGACAACAGGTTAAAATGTGCATCAACGGCTAGACCTTGGAGCACGCAGCCGAAGAAGAAGCTGAAGCCCGGCATTGGATGATGATGGACGTTAGCTACACGGAAGCCAGTATGCACATCAGGTCGTTGGAGGCGCATGCAGATGCCGAGCACACAAGGCGATTAGCATTCGTCCAGCAGGGCATGCACGTTCTAGTGTCTCAACTCAACACCGAGATGACTGCAAAGAGTTTCCGTCAAGGCTACTTCGCAGCGAGAGGAGCAAAAGCAAGCAGCACTGAGGCTCACTTTTCAAAACATGTCGCTCACAACTCGCGCCCTTCACTTCGCGACAGCGTTAGGTTAAAGCACAATGAGCTACAGACAGCACAGCTTCGTAAATCGTTCGACGACAATCGTTCATCGCTTCTCGAGTATCTGAGGATAAGCTTCGGTGGGAAGAGACTGAGTGTTTTCAGATGTTGAAGGCTGAAGAGTTGCAACATGATGATTTGGTAACGGATTTGATGGATCAAAATCCACGTGCGTGTTGGAAAGTTAGTCCCAAAATCCTAGCCCGCCACAAGATGGTGCTTCATCGTCTGTTGCTGGGTTTGACGGCTGCTGGGAACTCGTGGATGCCTAGTCTTCCCAATCCCTACCTCGGCATGCAATGGTATGCGTTAATCCGTGTGTTTATTCCCTTCTCGATGAGGGGAGTAGTAACGAAGAGCTTTCAATTGTGCTTGCGCTCAGAAAATTAGTCGTTTGCACGTACATCGCGAGTGCACAACGCACATGGCACCTCACGGGACGCAAATTGCAGCTTAGTACGAGTGGCATCTGTTTCCTGTGAACGTGGCCTTACCGCAGCAGCCAGCTCCTGCTCGAAACTGCACAAGAACCTTGGAGCGATAGCCGACATCATTGTCACCAATGAGTACGTCCGCGTTAATACGCGGGATGGAAAGCGGCCTGGAGTGGCTGAGGCGATGAAAATGGTGTTGGGTTCCGCGATGTTGAACTCCGATTAATGGCCAATATCTCGAGGGGAGTATCCTTCCCAAAGCCAACCTCACGGTTCATCTTTGTGAGCGACGGCTCGACAACACTGTGTAAGGCCAACAGAAGAGGGAAGATGACGAAGAGCGACTTGACAGCCGAGGTGGACACGATCGTTACGTCGCTGGGATGCACTCATTCCAGTTACAGCGTGTGCTGGGGTGAAACATTGTCGTGGATCGCCTGGCACGTCGAGAACACCTCAACACCTGCGAGCTCCCGTATCCGGGGATGATTGTCGATGTGGTGGTGTGGTGCCGCAACGAGATCAGCGGGCAGTGGGGCTGTATCCCTACGAAGCTTTGTCTGGAGCCCGTGTATGACTATCCGCCTTAGCTTGAGCTGCACGGCGAGAGCGGGGGTGTACATGTTACCTTGCCTCCTATTGTACTTTTGTTGCCCTTAGCATTGTCTTTACACGGCTGACATGAATGCACGTTGAGGGGTTCCACCACCAGCCTCTCTGTTTCGACACTCGGGATTATTTGCAAGGTGCTTCCAGACTCTCAAAGGCGATTGTCTCAGCCTGGACACAATACTTCCCCGCTTCGAAGCATTCTGCGAATCATCGTGGCAAGCCTGCGTCCTTGCCAAAGTACTACCCATACTATCAAGCAGCTTGTTGGGGAAGCCTTTTTTCAAGGACTGACGACTTGTTTTGCAGGTATTTTTTCGTCATATTTGTTTTTTTCGTCATCTGTGTCTTTTTTGCGTTATCGGTGTCTTGTTTTGAGTTGTTTTCTATTGATTTTTATGATTTTATATTGGGTTCTAACAGTTTTTATTGGTTTGCTATAGGCTTTTATTGGTTCTTTTATTGGTTTTGACCAGAGTTTGTTTTCCATTGGCTTTTCATTGGTATTTATTGGTTGTCTATTGGTTGTTACTGGTTTATATGTTGGTTGTCTATTCTATTGTTTCATTATTGGTTTTCTATAGGTTTCTATTGAAATTTTCAGTTAATTTTTTTAATGGTTTTCTATTAACGTTGTATTGTCGTTTTAATGTGTTTTCACTGTCTTTATTTTTTGGTATTTACTGCTTGTTTGTTGGTTTTTGGCAGGTTAACCACCAAGACCCAGAAAAAACCACGCAGACAACAAACAAAGACGCAGATAACCAACCCAATGAGCAACCAAAAAGCATGGCAGGCAGGTCGCAGCAAACCGAGAAAACACAATGCGGATAACAAAAAAAATCGTAGACTACCAATGAAAAGACGATGATTACCTATTCCCCGCCTTTTGTACTGGCGGGTTACTTGCAGTTCCGCTGCTGCTGCTAGTCCTTTAAATTACTGCTTCGAGGTAAGTAGTTTGTTGTTGCCAGTCTGATTTCGGATGTTGTTAAGGCTGTTAAGGTTGGTAATGTAACAGCAAGACGTATTATCTTTACGCACTTAATTCCCAATACATTTACTAACAGGGTTTGGGGTGAAACCCTAAATCCTCAAACCCCACCGTAAGCCCTGGCCCTAATCCCGAAACCCTAAACCCAAACCCTAAAGCCCTAGCATGGCACCATTGCTTCAGGAGGAGGGGCTGAGTCTGTCAGCAGCTCAGAGGGTTGTGTTGTGTTGTTACTTTCGCACTCAGCCCTAAGATCCCAATGCAAAAGCTTTTTTAGCTTTGACCCCCTCCGAAGCTTCAGCGCTCAGGCACGTGCAATGCCGGGATTTTGGGAAGATGGCATGTCCAAAAGTTGAGCGGTGGCCGGGGCACCCGAAAAAGGGGTGGTTGTTCTCGAAACATCATGGGGTTGTCATTGTGCAACCAGACTCTGTAGGTGCCTTGGGGGCTTGGTTTCGAGGTTTCGTGGCTTGTTGTGGTCGTGCCAAGCCTAGGCGAGGTTTTGGGGAACAAGGTTCAGGCTTGACCAATCTTTAGAAGCATAGCCGGAACGGCTCAGAAGTATGGGTTGAAAGTTCCGGAGTGAGGGGACCTGACTCGTGGAATGCTGGATGTAATCATGCAAGGGCAAAACTCGTTAAGTTGCCTCTCTTGCGGACCGATGCGAACATTGCGGAGGCAAGGAGATGATCAAGATAATTGTTGAATCGCAGCCATACTCTAAACGCTAAGCTTCGCGAAGCAAAATCCTGGCAAGAAGGAAGGCAACTATCTTTCGTGTCATCTATCTTGGTGACTCCTCCGTTTGCCTGGCATGTTCTTTCGTGGCGTGTTCTCGGAGTTTCGAAGCTGCGTGGAACATCCAAACTTCAGCTTCCTCAGGTTAGCCGAGAGCAGCGGCGTGCCACTTCAAAAGGTTTTCAAGCTGCCGAATTGGAACTATGCTGCTTGGCGTGACGATTTTGGAAAGGCTCCGCACCCGCTGCTCGTGCCAAGACATGCTCCTCCTGCTGCTTCTCCGGTCACTCCTCCTGCTCTTGGTCACCCATTTATCCGAACTATGGTCATCACAGCAGCGCAAAACCCGCAACTGCAGCGCATCATGCAGGCGATCCGTCGCCATGACCAACACTTCGTACTGAGGCTATCGAGAAAAGCGAGTGATGGAAGGCCGGCGTTTTCGCCTTCGGAGGAACAAAGAAAAACTAGAATAAGAACAGAAAGTCAACACACTATCTTCGTGCCAGCAAGCGTAAGCAGAACCCCTTGTTGTCCACATCTGCCCTGTGCAGAGCGAGTTGGTCCTTTCCCAGGCTTTCGTGACTATCCTGCCAGAGCACGAGAAGAAGTTCCGTGAGGCAAAAGTCGCGTGTTCCGCCAGCAGTACAAAACACTTCACAGAGCCAAGTCAACTTCAAAGGCGTCTGACGCAGCGCCATGGCCAGGCCGTGGATGGCTTGCTCCTCTTCAAGTGCTGCGTCTCGGTAAACGTCCGCAACCTCAGCCGGAGCGGCCCAGCGCCGTAGGTCCTCGTAGGGACGCTCAAGTGCTAAAGCCAGATTTCTCATCAAAAAATCCCAGGAGGGAGCTCCACGGAAGAGCCAGCCGAAGAGCGATGAGGCACACTCCGATTTTTTTTTCAGCCTTGGAGCCTTCATTTTTTGAGCATGGAAACACCTGACCAGGAGCGCCCGGCCAAGCGGCAGAAGGTCGAGGACCAAGGTCTTGTAGCGGCGTAGCGCTTCGGGTTTTCTGGGCCTTTTCGGCCCTTTTCGGCTCTGACTGGGAATGTCCGTGTCGTCAAGGTCAAAGAGGTCAAAGAATTCCGGCCTCGATCCCAGCTTCTTAAAGAGACAGAGTGCGCGATGGGAACAGACCCGCCTTCTTTGCAGTTGCCGGGTTCCCTTTTTTTTTCGGTCACGGCTCAGTTCTGCTCCTTCTCTGCCTACTGCTATCAAGCTGGTGCCAAGCTCTGTCGCTCCCGTTTGCTACTTCAGGCCTGGGTTCGTTCCCACCCTGAAAGACCTGACGGCGAAGCTGAAAAACAAAGGCACAAGGGATGCTGGGCAGTAGACGAGGGTGGGCGCAAAGAAGGGTACTTTTTGAAGGTGGCCAGTCGACGCATGGCAGTCCTAGAAAGGATCCTCTGAACATCTTCGTTTGTCGGGCTAAGCTGAACCCGGTAACCCCCCTCCCAAACTCCCAATGCCTCGACCCCAATTCTGGGTACAATTTCACAGTTGTGTTATAATACAACCCAATAAGCATTAGAGATGATCATTTTGAATTTATCCCCAACAAGGAACCAGATTTCCTAAATCCGAAGCTTGGAAATCCTTTTCTCGCAGCGCAGATCCTGGCGACGTGCTTCGGAAGAGTGCCGGAGAGCCTGGCGGTATGGCGACTGTCATAGCAACTTTAGGCTTTATCCTTGTTGCAATCCACAGCCATTTGAATGGCAGTGGAAAGCAGGATCACATTTATGAGCGATTCTACATCGTACTAGCGTTTTGAATTTGCACTAGTAGCAGATTTCAATCATTAGCTATCAGTTACCAGTGTTTTTCTTCCACTCCTTTGTGAAGCTGACGAAAGTTATCATGCGCATCATGATAGTTCCTCTTGTTGTTTCTCGCGTTGTTCTGCTTGCCGTTGGTATATTTCTTCTGTCGATTGTCGGACATCCTGTTGTGCCGTTTTTGCATTGTCATTTCGACTTGCTTGCTGTTCTTGTTTCGTTTTAGGCACCGTTTCATCATTCGTATCTGCACTGGTGTTGCAGAGAATCCTGTTGCCGAGGCTCCTCTCATAGACTGGAGCTACGAGACGCAGCTCAGCCTTGATCTCAGGGACTGTGTCCTGCGAAACAGACACTGAACATACGAGTAGTATCATAAGTGACTAGGGATCGTTGTCATAATGGCCGGGAGAGAGGTTACGCAATGACCACAAGGCGAATTCTCGTATTGATCAGGACAACAACAGATATGATGCAACGAGTCAAGCTGGGCAATGACAATCAAACGAAGTCCGACGTACAGATTGTGCGTCTTCCCGAGGCATGAAAGGCACTCACATCAAGACGGCTGCAAGAGCCTGAGCTTCGGGTAAATCGAATTTTCTGCCACCTGCAGCTCTTCTTGAGTGCAGGTGCGGTCCTTCACGAAGCAGGTGGACAAGAAGTGCAAGGCCAACGACCTCCCTAAACCCTAAACCCTAAACCCCGTACCCTAGACCCTAAACCCAGTACTTTGGGAAATCTTAGTGTAGAGTGCCCTTAAGCTGCAGTCTCCCCTCGGATCAATCAGGAAAACGCTGTTGCTGCAGCCTGGAGCCATGAATTTTCAGGGTTTTGGGGTTGAGGGTTTAGGGTTTAGTTTCAAGACCTCCTGTTACGTGCAGTTGCGCTGGGAGTGGTGGCGGTGCGGATTTTAAGGGCCTTTCATTGAGCTGTGCCCTCACCCGGAATCCTTAGAGCGGTGTGTATTAGCACGGTGTGTATGTTTCTGCAGAAGCTCAGAAGCTCTTTGGAGGACCTCAGCCTCACGGCCCCGCCCTGGACCAGCTTCGAGTGGTCGAAGGCTTCGCTGCAGAAACCACTAAACCCACGAAGTTTTTTCGAACACCCCATCGACGAGAGAGATCTTCAGACTTCTGAGCGGAGAGAGCCCCAAAAAGAGCCCTAACACGATTAACTTACCTTTGGTTAGTAGGGCATGGAGGAATGGGAACTATTATAAGTACCACTACTACCATTCTTCCATTCCCTACTAACCAAAGGTAGATTAAATGGCGCCGAAAACCCCCCTAAACCCTAAACCCTAAACCATATAAGCCCTAAACCCTAAACCCAAAAAGCCCCAAAACACGGCTCTAATGGCCGCTTTTGGAGCGGAGCGGAGAGAGCCCAGTGCCTGGCCTTGTCCTTTTCGCCAGGCCAGTGCAGCCGGGAGCTTACTGACTGTGGGCACTTTAAAGGGCAGTTTCAAAGAAGGGGCATTTCGGCGCAAAAGGCATTATAATACCATAATACTATAATATATATATATATATATATATATATATAAAATTCTAATACTATAATACACATGACGCCCCCCCGAGGCGCCGATTGGCTGCGCCTGTCCGTTGGACCCTCCCATCGGCACTCCAGCAGAAAGCGGGGGGCCTTAGCCTCGCTTAGCACTTAGCCAACGACCAAGCCAACTCTTTGCTTCGGAGGTCTGGAGGGTTACAGGAACAAGTGCGAGTTCAGCATCGGCCGGGAGCCAAGCGCCCCCCCTCCCAAACGTGCGCCCCGACCTTTTTCGACGCCGCGTCGCTCGGAGGCAAGAGCGAGGAGGGCGACATCGAGTGCGGCTTCGTGCGTCGGATCACGGATGACGGCTACGGGTGGGCCCTCCGTCAAGCGCTAAGCACATAGGGCTGTGCTGCTGTGCTCGTGGCCGACAGAGGCGCATCGTAGCCAGCTGCGAGGAAGTGCCCTGACCTCGGGTGATCTCTTGCCACGCGTGAGCGTAACTTCAGGCAGCACACGTACCGCTCACAAATATACCTTCAGGCACAGGAACAAGTGACCGCCGATGCAACGATGAATCTGGTTCTAGTTCGGGGTTTCCTGTGGCTTCGCAAGGGCCAGGCCTCTGACGCCCACGAAGTTTAGACTCGTTTGGACCGTGTAAACTCCTGTCCCGACAAGCACTCGCTGCCACCCTTGAGGCCTTCTCCCGAACCAAGTTGGGGCAGCTGATGCCCCAGCGTTTCAAGAACTGATTGCCGCCACCGCAGCATTTTTGGCTGACACACTACAACTTCAGGAGCGAGGTTGAACCGCACGAGATGATGCGATGCACTTCCCATGTCGTAGCGAGCTTCGTAATTCTAACTAGGCATTTGCACCACATTGGGTGCCGGAAACGGCGATCCTCAAAAACCGTAATTCCTAAGCCCGATAGAAACTCCCACTCAGAGGGCAACCCGAAATCCTCAGAGCTGATCGCAGAAGGATATGGTGCACTGACCGAGCCATGGGTCCCTTGGCCCGGAAGGAAGCGGGAAACCAGTTCTGCAAGGCCCCCCTTCTTCTTTGTGGCGTAAAGTCTCGGCCTTTTTTTTGTTGTTGTGAGGTTTGGAGCGTTTGGGGGGTAGAAGCTCTCTCTAACCTGAGAGGAGGGGAAGTGGCACGAAGCCGCAGAGGAGTGGCTGGCTGAGCTTCCGAAGGAGAGCGAGGTCGTGGGGGGGGTTGTAATAGGCCCCTGCTGTCCTCAGGTACACCAAAGGCCTCGACGAGTGCGATGAGAACTTCCCACCAGATCAGAGAGGGTCGGGACCAGAAGTTTGGGGTCAAGTGTGAGCAAGTTCTGAATCATGGTTAAGTCGGGTGGGCCGATCCCCCTCGTGAATGGGAAGTGCCGAGCTGTGTCTGTGGAGCTGTGCCCCAGGCTTCTTCTGGCGAACCGGAGCCAGTGCTGGCTCAAGCTGAGCAGCTTGCCTTGACGAGACCCGGGGCCCTACTGGAGGGACGAAAGGATCCACGCCACAAGGGAAGTTTCTGTCGTTGAGGTGACTTCCAGAAAGGGCTGGACGATGCCAACGCCTGTCTGGAGTTGCTGCCGGAGCATGTGAAGTCACCTGGCAGCATCCCTCTGAAGCTCTTCCCTCAACAAAGCCAAGCTGCCAGTAGAGCTTCCTTGAGGCCTTTTTTACTTATAGTGATTCTATTTATTTTTCCTTGGTTTTGGGTGCGTGCTCGGTCTCTCGGCTTTTGCTCGGCCTCTCGACTTCCTTTCGCCTCGTGGCTTGGAGCATACTGGCGTCCTTGGCTTCTTGGCTTTTCGGCCTCTGGACTCGCTGGTTTAGCAGCCCTGAGGCTTTCCGGGCTTCGTTGCATCCTGGCTTCTTGATTTCTCTGATTTCTTGCATTCCTTGGCGTCTGGGCTCGTCGGCTTCTTGGGCTGAGGCTTTTGGGCTCAGTGATTCCCTTCTTGGCTTCTCTGTGTTCTTGCGGATTAAGGTTAAAATTACGAATTCAAGGCTCAGGGCGGTCAAGATACTTGCTTTTATCTTTTTTGCTAATTTGCAGCCTTTCTACGATCTCAATACACAGCCCTTGAACAAGATTGTTTGATGATCTCCGGCTTTGGGAATCTCTTTATGTCCATAGGAGACCTTTATTTTCGAGATGCTTTCATAGGAACAACTGAAAGGAAGAAGTAACGACATACATAAATATGGAAAGAGTTGGGAGGGCAAGCCGTGCAAGCTTGCTTCAATGCATCATGAGCTTTTTCCGAAACCCATCATGGGAGCATTGCGTAGCCCGACCGCTTGTTTTAGCCGCGCAAGCTTGCTTCAAAGCATGTGAGTGCTTTTTGGATCCTGTCATGCGAGCATTCTGTTTGCACATGGGGGGGCTGCACCGAATGAGGGGGCGTTTTGTAGATATATGAGGAACTGGAATCGCCAATGAGGGGGCGTGTTCAAGGTATATGAGGGATCGGAATCGCCAACGCAAGGGGCGTGTTGAAGATATATGAGGAACCGGAACCGCCAAATGAGGGGGTGTTGTAGATGTATGATGAACCGGAATCGCCAAATGAGGCGGCGTGTTTAAACTACGTGTGTTTAAGATATATGACGAAAACGGAATCACTTATGAGGGGGCTTGCTGTAGTTTTATGATGAACCGGACTCGCCAAATGAGGCGGCGTGTTTTAGATAGATGATGAACCGGAATCGCCACATGAGGGGGCGTGTTGTAGATCGGAAACGTCGAATGAGGGGACGTGTTGTGGATATATGATGAACCGGAACCGCCCAATGAGTCGGTGTTTAAGATATATGATGAACCGGAATCGCAAAATGAGGGGGCGTGTTGAAAATACATGTGTTTAACATACATGAT
>CAJNJA010018531.1:0-35631 GCA_905231915.1 Symbiodinium necroappetens | reverse complement strand
GGTGCGGGGCCCTGAAGAAGGGCTCCCTACACCAGCCATGATATTGTGCTCTCCGTCTCCGTCTCTCTGTCTGTCTGTCTCTATCTCTCTCTGTGTCCGATTTCGTTCTCGTCTGTCTACACATGTACTGTATGTAGAAATATATATATATTTTTTTAATATATATATATATATTTATAGCTATATAAGCCTTTTCAATAGAGAAGTGGCTTATTGAAGCAGGCTCGAATCCACCTTCATGTCTCTGGATTTCGCTAGGCCGCATTTCAATAATCAACTCCTCCCCATAAACCAATAAACCACGAAGTTTTATTGAAATCGACTGCATGTGTTGAAACGAGTGCTTCTTATTGAATCTTTCCAACAGAGCGCACACTGGGAACAGGGGGTTAGAAACCATGGGGTGTGGCACCCTAAAGCCAGGAGATTCAAGCAGTTTTTTCGGATCGACTGCAGTCAGCTTTGCAAAGCCCCTTCTGCTCGGAGCTGCTCTAAAGCATGAGCTTCGAACATGTCGAACTTGGTCGTTGTAATCCCATCTGTTGGAACAAAAACCCTATGCCCGAAACCCTAAACCCCTAAACCCCCCTAAACCCCTAAACCCTATACCCGAAACCCTAGAAGAAAGGCCTCCGCAGCCTGGAATCGTTAAACTGCGCTTTCCTTTCGGAGGTCGAGGTCTTCCCTGCGAGCCTTGATCTACTACTCTTGACTAGGCGCCTTTGGGGTTCAGGGGGCCTTGCTCCGAGTTCCGGGCGGGCAGGAACCCCTAAACCCTAAAGCCCTAAAGCTCGGACTGTCGAACGCCATGCCTGCTTTGTGCGAGTGTGTGAGCCGAAAACCCTAAAGCCCTAAAGCCCTAAGCCCTAAAATGAACAAGTCTGGGCAACAAGGGTTTTGGTTTGGGGCTTTTGGGCGCAGGAGGAGTTGGGGCCTAGGCGCGAAGGACAGGTACTGGAAATGGAAGCCGCCTGAAGAGAAGACAAGGGATGGCAAGAGAAAAGGCGACAAACTGAAACAGGGAGAAAGAAAGAGAGAGAGACCCTAAACCCCTAACCTCAAAACCCTAAGCACTCATGCCCTACGGAAGAAGACAGTATGAGAGAGAGAGAGAGAATGAATGAATAGATCTAGCTCCAAGGGATCATCTTGGGGCTCGGTTTAAAGCCTTTTGGGCTTTGGGCTGTAGGGTTTAGGGTTTAGGGTTTGGGCTTTAGGGTTTAGGGGTTAGGCTTTAGGGTTTGGGCTTTAGGGTTTAGGGTTTAGGGGTTGCTTGTTGTGATGCAGAGTTTCGGGCTAAGACTCAAACATAGCAACACCGGAGCTTGTATTTCCACAAGACCTATATTCCTAAACTCTAAACCCTACACCACGTCGGGCCTATTTCCAGACCTCAAGCCCGAGATCTTATCCCAGAGCCCAACCCGTGAGAAGGACAAATGCAGTATGTACCCTAAAACTAGTGCCTCAATACCCAACCTTTGAACTTTTTGGGCTCATATATTTTATTAGTAATTTGGAAGTATGACCTTTCATTTCCCTTGCTTATTGGGGAAGTAAGTAAAACTAGTAGGCCCAATCCTAGAACCAAAAGAATCAATAATGCCAACACCAAATCTAAGCCCCTAAAAGACGCTTAAGCCCCAAGCCCCCCAACACCCGAGAGTGAATCCCAGAAAGTTGGGACATGGATTTAGGATGATTGGTGCTGGGATTCCATGTACTTTACCTTAAGCACATTAGGACAATGATGTTCCAACTGCCTGGCTTCTACCGCAACAACTCTCCCTTCGATGTTCAGTTCACAGCTCCTCGGTGGTGCGCGCCCCTCAGTCGGAGTCTCTTGCCCTACCGGTCTAGGTACTATAGGAGCCTTAAATGATTACCAACACTATTTTGGGGCTCCTTGCCATGATAACTATTGTTCCCAAAAACCCAAACCTTATTCTAATGGTTAAGGCGTCTACATTACCTGTACATGGATTCCCGTCAGGATTCGTTTAAGGGCTCTTTTTGGGGCCAGGGTTTACTATCGGGTTGTCGAGGGCCCATGTATTTATCATTGTGGATGGATTTATGGATGGATGGTTGATGAATGATTGGATGAGTGGTTGGATGGATGTATAATGTATAGTCCTATACTGGTCCTATATATGGTAACTCCAGGGCCAAAGTGTATAATATGGGGTTGCATGGACCCTCGTCGTTAGGGTTCAGCAAGTGGGATCACGCTTTGCTTCTTCGGCAGGCTCTTGGAAATGCGGTTTATGCTCCAGATATCAAAGGGCTGGACGGGTGGGATGAAGGCAGGTGGGGTAGTTCCGAAATCAGAGTCCGTACAGAAGGGATCCTGACTCCTACCTACCTTGCCCCTTATCAACCCTGTGACTAAACCCTGAACCCTAGCCCCAAACCCTGAACCCCGAGCCCTAAACCCCAAATCCTAAACCCCAAACCCTAAACCCTAAGCCCTGAAACCTAAACCCCTAAAGATCTGAACCCTAAACCCTGTAGCCTGGAGCCGGGGACCAGCAACAGAGGCGTTCCGACAGCTCCCAATGTACATAACAAAACGTGGGGTCCTTCACAGGGAATCAGAGAAGTGTTCCGTCAAAAGAAGGTGCCTGATGCTATGTAATTTATGCCACAAGCTAGGTGTCAGATGTTTGTCCACCAAGCCACCAAAAAAGATTTTTGCTTCCTGAGATCAACAAGAACTGCGGTGCCGGTTGGGCCACCGATCCCCCAACTATGGGGCTGATCAGTTCGCGAGGTTGGGTTGCAAGTGAGTTTTCGGAGCTTCGCGGTCGACCGTGGATGCATGCCCCTGAAGCCTTACTGCAGCAACGGTTGCGCTTGCCCCCTCTGCCTCAGTGTCCTGCGATGTTTAGGAACCGCTCACCCGGCTCAGACAGTTGTAGCCCTCGCCTGTAGATTCAGGAGTTTTGGTACTGTGCCTTTGGCACGGGCATTTCTAGCACCCCATACCTGAAACGCAGACCAAAATCCTAAATCCGAAGACGAGCCCAAAAGGAAACGGCACTAACCCCTACAGTGGCCTTCAAACCCCACGGACAGAAACCCACCAGGAACCTCCCGTTCCCAGGCGAAGCCGTACGCCCACCATGTCTTTCTTCAGGTGCCTGCAAGGGTTTTAGTTTGAGCGTTGCGGCCACTGTACCTGTTTGCAGTGGAATTGTTCTTTCCATGGACCCCATGTTTGTTTGGAGCAATCACCAGTATCCGTAAGCATGTTCCGGACCCGGGACCCTTTGACTTTTCATCGTGAGGTCCTTGTTCTTCGTCTTGTCCTTGCTGCTGCTGTCGGCGGCACAGGACACAGGCACGCTACTCACAAAGTTCTAGCCGATTCTAGCCCTACCTTAACCAGTCTGAGGACATACATAAGGAAGGACATCATAAAAACACCGAGCCCGAAAAATGTAGGATTGTTAGCACTCAGATATGCGCCAGCATAATCCCCACGAATCCCTAAGCCCTATAACCCTTGGTGCGAAAAGGGAAAAAGGCCCTGGCCCTGTTGGACTCCTGGACTTTGGATTCCAAACAGCCCTTGGCCCTGAAGCCCTTCAGCCGCAGGCTAAGAAAGCCTAACCCCTGAGCCCAGAACTAAGAAGCCCTAAGCCCTGAACCCAAAACCAAGGGGCCCTAAGTCCTGAACCGCAACCAGTGACATCGAACTTCAGTGCGTGGATAGGGTGCAGGAGTTCAGCTGTGTGGCAGATCTTCTCCGACCAAGCTGACAGCAATGTAGGGGCCGGAATCGCAGGTAATGCTCTTCCTCCGGAAGACGTATTCTATGTATAGTAATTACCCTTAAACCCTAAACCCTAAATTGATGTACCCACGCAAACCCTACTCTGACTCAAAAGGCTCCCTACGTCATGGGAAGCCAACGGAGATTTCAGCAAATTCGAGCAAAAATAGGGTGTTCCAAAATGTTAAGTTGTCTCTTACTGTCGGGCCTTCCCCCTTTTTTCAGGTACCTTGGTCAGGGATTTAGGGGTTCAGGGCTTGGATTGGACTGATTTATGACGTATCTCCTCGGGGTATTGCACTTTGAAGGACCAGATGATCTTATGTTTGCTGGGTATTGGTTTCAGGTGTCTCCGCTGTTTTGCCTTCGTGGTACGATGTGCAGCGTCTGAAGGCTAGATGCAGTCAGTCATGATTACTTGGTCAGCGTGGGACTATGGCCTTAAGGGTGCATCTGAAGTTGCATTTACTTGGTGTTGAATCCTGGAAGAGGGAGTGAGGCAGAGGATACGCATCGCGTCCCTCCTAGGCCTAGGTCATCAGAGACGGTACGCTGCAGCACCTGCGCAGAAAGGCTTTCTGCAAGAATGCCGTTAATGTGTGGGATGCGTTTTGAACAGCAAAGTCTATAACATAACGTAGGCTGTTTGGTGGCTTTATAGGATCCATTTAAGATCTATGGTTTGAGTTCAACCTCTAGGTCATTGAGGGTTCTGGGCACTTGGGCGGGCGGGCCTCGAAAGCACTGGAGAAAGTCCGTCTGAAGGCAACCGCTACTCCAACGCCCCAAAACCCGAAACCCCTGCAGGTACACTCTGAGCCACAACGCCCGAAACCAACACGGCCCCCAACCTTTCAAAGACGCACAAAAACTGTAGCCCCCCCCCCTCCCGCTTCATAGGCCTGAAGACTTAAGATCTGTATTCCCTCAGCAATAATTATGAAACAAGCCAGCCCTTAATTTCCAAAACAGACCTACACCCCTATATAACCTCTAAAACCCCAAGCCAGGTACTGGCTTGGTTGATGCTTCGGATCCTTGTGCCAGCAGAGGAGGTAGGCTCCTCACGGTGGCGAGTGTCGGCGCCTCAGGTGCTGAGATTGCAAGGGTTTCCGGCTTATTCCGGGGTTTTGGCCTTAGGGTTAAGACTTGGGCTTCTTGCGGCATGCACAGGGTGTTTGGATTCAAGGGCTTTCCCGGAGAATGTCAGAGTCTTCTTTGTTTTGCGAGCGGTCCCTGCAGATGGTAGATTGGGTCTCCGCAGAAGAAGCAGTTCTTCGTCAAACCCCACGCCCAAAGGTAACTAAGGCCGGAAGACCCACAGGCTGATCTGCCTATGCAGGTATACATGTTGGCCTTGGGCTGGTTCCTATACTCGGGCTTCCGGCCCGAAGCATGTAGCACACGCCCTATAAAGCTTAAATCCCTTACCCTTAGCATCAAAATAGCTCAAAAGCCTTCTATAATAGAGTCTTTGGGTCCAACAGCCTTAAGCTATCAGTCCTTTGAGGGTAAGGGATACCACGTGGTCACATGGAGCACTCGGAAAGCCCGCGGCGAGGTTGGATTCATTGCAGGTGGGGCCAGGTTCCCGGTGAACGCAGGGCCTCCGTGTAACTCAGGTGTCTTCGATTCTATTGGGGGATATTCAGACGGTTGTTGCGGGCTATAGAGTTTTCTGGGCGCTGCTTGAATTTCGTAAGACCTGGTAGGCGTTTATTGATTTGAGGGTTTGTTTGATAAAAGGGGCCCATATGGTTCATGCACCTTGCTTATGATTCCAGGCGTAAGCCTGAAATAAGGTATAGCTGTGTGTATCTTGAACTGGAGAGAAAGAATCATGGTGTGGACAACCACAAGAATCCATGCCCGGCAACCCGGACGACCAACACGACAGAGTCCCACAGCGGGAAGTCTGTGCACTCTAAACCCGACAACCTGCACGCCCAACCTAATCAGTATGCCCCAACGTCCCTACTGCTTTCTGTTCTACAATCGAACTAAGCTGCCCTCTTGACGGGTTTTAGCTGGCATGGGGTGTCCTTTATCAGCTACAGAAATCTTCTACATGATTGGTCAAACAATCGCGGTGTTGTGCCGTACAGTCATGATGTGGGGCTTGCCCCAGCACCAGAGGAATCTAGACTGGTTTAGTGTTTCGGGTCAACTTGCTCCCTGTGGATTTCAGCTCAGTCTTCGTGTTTTGGGGTCTTACAGCGTCTTACAACCAATATGCGTGGACCGCCGAGCGACATCGACTTTCTGATCCGATTCCACTGTGATCTGTTGCGATCGTCCGATTCTGGGGATTGACCCTGAGACCTTGGATACGTAGACGCAGGCCGTTTGCCATTTCACCATACGGGGTTTGGGGTTTAGGCTGCTGCAAACCTGGCGCATCTCGCCACGAGGGTGACGTGCTGCCGGGAATCTGGCTGGGCGAGCATTCAAACCTCTGTAACAAGGGTATTGACAACATCCCAAAGGCCCATAGTTTCTGTTGTGGGGCAGTGAATGGGATTCTGAAGGGAATTGACTTGACTAACAACTCTAGAGGCACCGAATAAATAAGAAAGCGGGTCGCAAGAATTAGCAGCATTACTCCTTTGGGTTCGTTATGATTGTTATACCATAACACCCCCCGCCACCAAAACCTGGCTGTAGAAACTAAACCTTCAAACGTCTATGGGCTCCAAATTATAGGACCCTTGAAGCAACATCATACAACCACTATTCTGATGATTAAGGCCCCTCTTGTCGCTGAGATCCTTGAAAGGGCTCCCTTAAGGCTTCCTTTGAGGCTTCCTTTTGAGAGATCCTTTTTGCAGGTTCCTGTACAGTGCCTCCAAGGTCCATCCAGGGAGGTTTGGCTTAACATCGGTGCCTCGGGCTTCTGCAGCTCTGGGGTTTATTAGGGTTGAGGGCTTAGGGCGTAGGGTTTAGGGCTTAGGGTTTAGGGTTTAGGTCGCGACTCTCAAAGCCTGTTGCAAGAAGGTCGCGACTCTCAACCATACGGGACCTTAGTATGGCAAGAAGCCTACATTGTGTTCAGGGTTAAGGGGTTTAGGGCATTGAGGGTTTAGGGCCTACATGTCTTGAAGGACTCGGTTTAGGTTATCTGCCAGGGGGTTACATGTAGCATGATCGCCCTGAGCCTTAGCCCTATGCAACATATGCACTAGTCACTAAACGTTAACACCCGAAAACCCTAAAGCCCGAAACACGAAGCTTTCGTATCTACATGTATAAGATAGAAGCAGGAATGTTTACCAACATTATCAATTATAAGGTTCCCCGATTCCTCATTTTAAGCACAATAGAATACAAATACACACCAAAACCCTATTTCTAATTGCTACTTGTAAGGCCGCTAACCCTCAAACCCCTATAGACCACGTAATTTACTATCGAACTCTTTAAGGAACCTCACAGAAACCCTATTGAAATACTTGCGGCCACTGCAGTGAGTCGAGGCCTTGACGGTACGAGATCGAGATCCACTGGCTTCAGCGTTGCTTTCTGTACCGCACTCGAACGTGGGTTTAGGGTTTAGGGCTTAGGGTGTAGGGTTTAGGGCTTAGGGTTTAGGGTTTAGGGTTTAGGCTTCCTTTGGCTGCAGTTACAGAAGTAGTAGGTTGCTAGTCACATTAACAGCAGCCCAACGCCCGATGGTTTGGCCAAGTGGGGCACTGGGGTTGCAAGGTTTACCAGGACATGAGGATGTATGTCACGACCTCCGCAACGCGTGCGGTTTCGTGGAGCTGGAGCTCAAGATTCGTAACGCCTTCTTCCCAAAACGTGAAGCCTCATGAAATGTAAAGCCCCGACGCAATTACCTTAAAAGCTTTACGGACCTTTACATTAATCGCGATCCTGAGCTTAGGGCCTGTTTTTCTCACGTGTTTTGTTCATCAGGGGTCTTGTTAAACCCCTGCAGCTAGTTTCGGATGACCAATCTACCCAGGACGCTCCTCCGTAAATGCTTTGTTCGGTGTTGGTGTCAGGTTACTAGGCACACCAGGCCCATCTTGTTAGTCGCACACCACTGAAGTTGCAGCCAAGAAAGCACGACGACGAAGATGGCGATGCAGCTTCACTTAGAAGCCCGCAGAAGCTTTACCTTTTCAGGGCTCCTTATTGGGGTCTCCAGGCACCCCCTGTTGAGGACAGCTTAAGGCTTACCTCCGAAGAAAGCCTTAAGCCTGAAACCACAAACACCCTACCAACGCCGAAGTAAGGAGGGTTTAGAATTGCGGGTTATGGGAATTCCGACAAATCCATGTGTAAATGCAAGATGCCTAGCAAGGTGAGCCAACTCAGGGCATGGCATTGCATTGCATTGCATGTATGTATGTATGTATGTATGCTTATGTGCTTGTATGCCTGTATGCATGTCTGAATGTCTGTCTGTCTGTCTGTCTGTCTGTATGTATGTATGTATGTGTATGTACATGTATATGTATGTGTATGTGTATATGTATGTGTATGTGTATATGTATACGTATACGTATATGTATATGTATATGAGTGTATGTATGTGTGTGTGTGTATGTGTATGTGTATATGTATGTGTATGTGTGTGTATATGTATATGTATGTAAATGTATGTAGATGTATGTAGATGTATGTATAAGTATGTACGTGTATGTAAATGTATGTACATGTATGTACATGTATGTATATGTATGTATATGTATGCATATGTATGTATTTGTATGTATAAGTATGTACGTGTATGTAAATGTATGTACATGTATGTATGTATATGTATGTATATGTATGTATATGTATGTATATGTATGTATATGTATATGTATGTATATGTATGCATATGTATGTGTGTGTATGTATGTATGTATGTATGTATGTATGTATGTATGTATGTATGTATGTATGATGTATGTATGTATGTATGTATGTATGTATGTATGTATGTGTCGTTGTGTGTTTGATTGTTTGGTATGTACGTGTGTAGGTATGTATGTAGTTTTTTTAATGTATGTATGTATGTATGTATGTTTGTTTGTTTGTATGTATGTATCTATGTATCAATGTATGTATGTATGTATGTATGTATGTAAGCAATGTATGTATGTATGTATGTATGTAACTATGTATTTATGTAGGTAGGTATGTTTGTATGTATGTAATGTGTGTAAGGTATGTAATGTAACGTATGTACTGCATGTACTGTATGTAATGTATGTAATGTATGTATGTGTGTAGGTATGTATGTATGTATGTATGCATGCAGGTATGTATGTGTTTATGTATGTATGCATGTACGTGTGTGTGTGCATGCATGCATGGATGGATGGATGGATGGATGGATGGATGGATGGATGGATGGATGGATGGATGTATGCATGTATGTATGTGTGTATGTATGTATCTATGTATGTATGTATGTATGTATGTATGTATGTGTGTGTTTGTTTGTTTGGTATGCATGTATGTATGTAGGTATGTATGTATGCATGCATGTATGTTTTTTTGCATGTATGTATGTATGTAACATATGATATGATATGTATGCATGTATGTATGTATGTATGTATGTATGTATGTGCGTATGCGTATGTGTATATATATATATGTTCATATGAACATATATATATATGTGTGTGTGTTTGTATATGTATATATAAATATGTATTGAAGCAGTCAGCATAGGTAGATTGCCGGGAATCCATCTTGCAGGACATGCTGACCCCGACAATCTTTCGACACTTGCCAGACTTGCTTGTGACTGTCCTGTGTTAGTGCTTTTACATAGGCAAGCTGATACCCAGATGCCTGAACCCTACATGCTATCAGTCAGATAAAGCCTGAAAATCCTAATCCTTGAACTCTAAGCCGCATGCAAAACCTAGACCTGGTTCCCCGAAACAGGACCTTGAGCCCGTAATTCTGGACCAACTAAACCCGGAACCCTGAACCCGAAACCCTCAGTGCTGAGGCGATCTGAACGCTGGCCCTGAAAAGAACCTTTCCCTAAACTGGCCTTGCCGGGCGAGCAGTTTGTTGGGATTGCTAGACGTTTAGAGAATTCGGGAGTTGTATGGAGTTTGGCTCAAGGGATTCAGGGCTTAGTGCATTGCAGTCCCGGCTCAAAAAAAAGGTTTGGGGTTTCATGGTTTGCTGTTGCCGGATCTACAGCCTTGAAGGTTTCGCTTTGATATGGGTAAGGCTTAAAATATATACAATGCTGTAGAGTTATTACAGGAGCCCCTTCAAGGGCTAAGTACATAGATTTTGAATACATGCACTCGTAGAGTGTCTTCAAAGCACTGGGCCGGGAAACCACGCGACTCGCAGCATGGAGGCAGCTTAGTCCACTCTGCGAATTGCTAAGATGGGGCTCTTCATAATGGGCACTGACAATAATATCCGCGCTCATTGCTCCCGACATAGTGATTCTCTAGTATCCCGCGAAACCTCCCTCTTATTATGAAGGCCACTGTTACAGCCTAAGAACCTGCCGAATGCCCGACATCCCCAGCCCGGCTTGGTGTCGATACATTATTCGTCATGGTTCTCACATCTCACAATGCAGCTCCGAAAACAGGTGTAACAAGGCTTAGCCTGCAACCCCACACACTCTACACTACACCCTAGCCCTAAACCCTACTAAGCCCTAAGTCCTAAACCCTTCGAGGGTTTGGGTTTAGGGGTGCTCGCTGGCCAGACTTGGATGATTTCCAGCACAGGAACTCCCCGGCGGGCCCTTGATTCAAGAGCGTGCAATCTTTAATCGAGACCTTCGCCGCTCTCTCCCTAACCGGAAGGAAGCACAATGCACCTGGCCCTCCCTTTTGGCCCTCAGCAGTTGCAGCTTTGCGGGATGATGAAGGTGCTTCATGAAGTGAGGATCTGGTAGTAACCAATAAGTTAGGACAACCACGAGAAGGGACCACAAAGACTACAATTGAGGGTCCAATATTGATTATTGCAGCACTAACTTTGGGGCTTTCCTTCGGTTCAGGGCGTCTGACGCCACAGTTTTGGTAATTATGACACGGGCCAGCTGCATTGGTTTCCTCCTTCTTCCTCTGTGCACGACGTGGTCAACGTACCCAAAGAGTGGACACCCGCCGCCTCCTTGACAAACTAAACCAAAAGCCTTAAACACTGAGTCGTACGGCCTAAACTCTGACTCTGAACTACTACTATGTCGACGACGACGACGACGACTACTACTACCGCTGCCGCCAAAAGCCTGGACTGAGCTTTCAGCCCTCAAGGCTACAAATAGCAACGTCCAAGCCTCCAACCCTCCGACCCACCAATGTAGGGGTTTGAGATAAGTATTATGTGCCCCGAAACCCTATTCTAATCATAAAGGCCCCGACACAAGCCGTACCCTCGTTCTAATTTATTAAGGCCACCCTAAACCCTAAACCCTAAACCCTGTACTCGCCTTACTCCTAGCGCACAAAGACAGAAGCGGCCAGGGAAGTCGCCCAAGAGCTTGCGGTCAGGCTCCAGACTCCGGACTCAGGGACAATGTGGGCTTTAGGGTTCAGGGTTCAGGGTTTAGGGTTCAGGGTTTAGGGTTTAGGGTTCAGAGTTTGGGGTTTAGGGTTTGGGTTTTGGCTCAGGGACCTTACCCTCTCTGCCCTACCTACGGGCTATGCTTTGCATTTCGCGGCTTTTGTCGCCCTAAACCCTACTCAAGCCCTAAAGGTGGCGTTCTAACTTCGGGCGCAAAAGAGGCCAAAAACCCACCCAAAACACCAAAACCCCAAAAGCTCGGAACTTCTGAAACCTGACGCCCTAAAGCCTTAAACCTCGCGATCAAGTAAATTTTTAAAAACTTTACCCGTGTTTGTGGGCATTGGCGTTTCCGCCAGGCACTGGTGATTTTTTCGTGGGCGTTGGGGGTTTAGGGTCTAGGGTCTTGGGTCCCAGGGCTTAAGGCCTAGAGGGTTTAGGGCCTTGTACCCTAAACCCTAAACCATAAACACCGTTCTGGGATTCCGCGGTTTCTTCCCTCCCAAGAAGCGGTGCGTGAAGCCACTGAGGGCTTAGCCTTTTTCACTAGGGTCTATGGTGTTTAGGGTTTGGGGCTTAGGGCTCAGCCTTTTGGGGGGTTTGGGGTTCAGGGCTCAGCCTTATAGGGTTTAGGGTTTAGGGCTCGGCCCTTTGGGGTTTAGGGCTCAGGGCTCAGCCTTTTGTGGAGTTTGGGGTTTAGGGTTCAGCTTTCTTTGGGGTTGAGAGTTTGGAGGGTTTCCTAACATTAAAAGGAATGTTGGGTGGGTTTAGGGTTTAGGGATGATGTCCGATACCGGAGTAGCGAGCTCGATTGGAGACTGCTCGAATTGGAGCTGCTGAACTAAAACCCGAAGCCCCGGAGCTCTAAATCCGCACTACACCCTCAACCCCTCAAAGCCTGAGACCCTTCATGCAAAAATCCCAAAACCCTCACACCAAAAAACCTTAAGAGCCCGAAAGGCCCCCGACACCCTCGACGCAAAAGGAGCCCTAAATCTGATGTAGGGTTTTGAGTGTATCCCAAAACCCTAAACCCTAAACCCCTAAACCCTAAACCCTAAACCCCTAAACCCTCAACCATCGCTGTTTCAGGCAGTGACGCGAGCGACTCGCCTCCCAGATGCGTGGACCCTGTTCAAGAGGCGCCCAGCCTTGGACAACTGCGGGTTCTCCGGACTTAGGTGGAAGTCCTTACCCCCCTAAACCCCTAAATCCCTAGACCCCTAGACCCCTAAACCCCTAAACCCTAAACCCTATGTGATAACCTGCATTTGCCAACCCTGGAAAGCTGAGCACAGCCACCGTGAGACTGCCTCTGGCTCCCAGACGCACGGGGGCAACTCGCTCTTAATGGCTGCAGCTTCACACTCCACTCTGCACTGCAAGTGGAGAGTGACTCTCAGAACTGCAGCCACATTGCATGCACGTGTGCCTTCTGCCGATGACCCGCTTACCTGGCCCCACCCTCGGGGCAAAGACCGGTAGCCGAAGTTAACCTTCGGCACCCTGCGATACACTTTTGGCCCCTGGCCCTTCGCAGCCAAGCCTTGCCTGAGACGTCTCCCGGCATCACCGTCCTCCAGAAAGCTTACTTATTTATGGCTCCCGGCAGCGGGCCGGCTACGCAAACCCATCTCCAAAAGGAAGCCCTTACGCAGCGCTAGCCAGCATTTGGGACAACCCCCGGATCAGGGCGCGCCCGTGCTCGACGCTGCACCAAGAGCACTTACAAACCTCCCAGCTCACTTCGCCAGGAACGTCACGAAGTCGCACAATGAAGCGCGAAGCATTTCACACAGTCCTTATCCTGGGCCGTGCTTAAGCCTTTGGGCGTCATAACCTGTGATAACCTGCATTTGCCAACCCTGGAAAGCTGAGCACAGCCACCGTGAGACTGCCTCTGGCTCCCAGACGCACGGGGGCAACCCGCTCTTAATGGCTGCAGCTTCACACCCTAAACCCCTAAACCCTAAACCCTTAACCCTAAACCCCTAAACGCTAAACCTGAAACCCTGTGCGGGCTTCAGACCTAAGTATCTTGACCTTCGGGTTTAGGTGCAGAGGCCGGCTTCGCGTTCGCGAATAGAACAGGGCTCAGGGTTTCGGGGTTTAGGGTTTTAGAGTTTAGGGTTTAGGGTTTCAGGGTTTAGGGTTTTGGAGTTTAGGGTTTAGGGTTTCAGGGTTTAGGGTTTGGGGTTTGGGGTAGGCACTTAGGCACAAGGAGGGTCTCGGGTTCAGGGCGAGGTACAGGTTTGGCTTCATGTTTTGAAGAGTTTGGGGTTTAGGGGCTAGGTCTATTCTATGGTGCAACTGTGATGTGAGGTCTTGAATGTAGACCCTCAGCAGAATCAGGGTTGAGGGTCTCAGATGTAGGTTCGGGGTTTGACAACTTGGTTGTTGCAATTCGGGTTTGGGTTTCAGGATACTCTTGGGATCCGGGAACATGCTCCCGCAGACAAATGACCAAACTGCTTCCCCAACTGTACATTGGTGACATGTAACGAAGGGGCCAAAATGAAGTAGCTATAGCTAGGGTGGAGTTCCTGATCAACACCACACCACCTATTCTACTGATCGAGGCCCCTATATTACTGGCGAGACTCATAGTCATGGTCAACATGTTTTTCCTAGGAGCGGGATTCAGGCATTTCGACGTTAAAACCAACACGGTGCCACATGCGCAGCGCCGCGCACGCCGGAATCACCCAGAGAGAGCTGTCATTTCGAGGCCAACACGAGGCCAATGTGTTGGAATTTCCAATCATCACCTCGTTGCCCGGAGGACGCGGACACGCCGGCATCGCCGCGGGCTTGTCAATTCCGAAACAAATCGCCAGGGCACTCAACACCATCTAGTGGGATCGAACAGGCCGCAGACAGGGGAGGGTTGCCAAATCGGAGCACAAATCGTCACAGCACCACAGGCACACATAGAACAATTGAATTTGATTAGCAATCATGGTTGATGGATGCTGAGATAACTTTACGACGACCTCACATCCTGCCATCCAACATCATGCCAACCATCAAACATCAGCCTCCTTGGAACCAGCCTTCGCAAGTTTAGTTAAGGAGTTATCGGGAACCTAGGTATACACTGCAACCTTCATACCTGATGTCGACACTAGAAGACCCCTTTCCTGATGTCGCCGCTCACCACTTGTTTGCCGCTTGTCCCGATCTGTTCAGGTCTTCGATCGCTACCAGATGGCTGGGCTCGCGCACGGCTCAGCTTGCGCGCCAAAGTGATGACGGCAGCCTCAGCGATGATGGTAAGCAATGGTAAGCGTCAGTTGCAGCAACAAGTCGCAGCATAGGAAGCTCGAGATCTTCGAAACACTCCACACTCGAATGTCCGTGCTTCAAGTCTTCTATATTCAAGCTTTGAGGGTCCTTGTCGACGATAATGCTAGAAGAAAGTGCTTCAAATGCCATCAACCAAGCCAAACATATTATTCCCTGCGCCCTACACCCTAAACCCTAAACCTCATATAAGTCCTAAACCTTAAATCCTAAACCCTAACGCTAAGTCCTAAGTGCTAAACCCTAACCCAGACAGCCCAATACCCCTTAATTAAGGAATATACCTTAAATTATAGGGGCCTTAATCTTATGATTTAACGTATATTCCTTAATTAAGGGGGGATTGGGCCCTAAGAACCCTAAACCCCAAAAGCCCTAAACCCTAAACCCTACTGAACCCTAAAGCCGTATTCCTTAAGTAAGGGGTAAGGCCGGAAACCCCTTCAGGTGGCAAGCACGGAGCGCTTCGGTGGAGCTTTGGCGGACACGGCCGCCCAGGCAACGCGATTTTGCAGGGTTTTAGGGTTTAGGGGGTCTTTTAGGGTTTGGGGTTTAGGGTTTAGGGGTCTTTTAGGGTCTAGGGTTTGGGGTTTGGGGTTTAGGGTTTAGGGTGTCTTTTAGGGTATAGGGTTTGGGGTTTGGGGTTTAGGGGTCTTTTAGGGTTTAGGGTTTAGGGTTTGGGGTTTAGGGTTTAGGGTTTAGGGTGTCTGTTAGGGTTTAGGGTTTAGGGTTTGGGACAAAGAGGGCTGGCAGTTTCACGTGTCAGAGGTGCTAGGTTTTGGGGTTTGAGATCTGGCATTCAAAGCGTGTGCAGAACTTTCTTGTGTGACGATCAGGAAGCTCTCTTTTTGTCTTTTAGGGTTTAGGGTTTAGGGTTTAGGCTGTCTTTTAGGGTTTAGGATCAGGAAGCTCTCTTTTTTCCGCTAAAGTTTCTGAATCTTGGAGCAGGTTCGCACGATTCAGCGGTTTGCATTTGCTGGCTCATGTTCCAGAGGTTCGATCCAGGCAGACTTGCAACTGTGCATCCAGGATGGACCGACACGAGCATGCGGGTATCAGCAATGCTCTGGCTTTGCTTTTGCCTGGGGACCCCATGCTCTAAAAAATCAACCGAGGGTTTAGGGTGTAGGGTTTAGGCGTCTCATGTTCATTCTAGTGTTGCGGAGTATTTGGGATATTCAGGACTTTTCGAAGATAATGGGTTTGGGCACAGTCTTCGGCGTTTATAGGACCTGGGATTCGGTTGCATATCGGGGGTTAGGATAGGTCTTTTAGAAGCTCGAGGATTTCAAAGTCCCTTCTGTCCAAGGCTTTCTTTTGCCAGTATGCTTGTCGCATGCGCTGCAGGCAATGCAAACTCTCTTGTCGTTCATCCCGGCATAAGATTGCGAACTCAGCATCAAATTAAGGAATATACTTTAACTCAGAATATTAAGGTCCCTAAAATTTAAGGTATATTCCTAATTTAAGGGGTATTGGGCTCTCTGGGTTAATTCAGCCGGAGCCCTAAACCCTGCAAGTCCTAAATTGCAAACCTGAAAGCCCAGTGCCCTGAGCCCTAAAGCACTCATCGGTTGCACACCGCGCAGCACGCGACAGCACGCGACGCTCTCTAGCATCAGCTGCGGCGCAGGCTTCAGTGCTGGTTCCAGAGCTGCAAGAATCCTTTTACGAGGACTGGGACGAAGGTTGAGGATTTGGGGTTTAGGATGCGAGGACTGGAGCGAAGGGCGAAGGATCAGCGTTAATAAAGGCTTTAGGGGATTTAGGAAATCCTGTACAAAGGGGGGGGGGTTGAATCAGCTTCCTACAGTACTGCTTTGACGACTCGGGGCTTCGGGTTTTTCCCTAGCCACAAAACTCCAAGACCTAGACCCTGGGATTTGGTTCCTAAACCCTAAACCCTAAACGCTAAACTGAATGGCGTTCGCAAGGTTTTGAGGATGCAGGCCGCGTTTAGCATAGCCCTTCGGGGCTGAAGCTGCGGAATCCGAAGCACCGTCCTAGGTAGTAGCAGGGAGGTCCCTTAAAGGGGACCCTTCTGAACCCTACTTATGGCTCTCTTAAAAGGGACCTTATATTGAGAGGGTCTATATCCCCAAGGGTACCCCTCATCCTATCTCCTACACTGCAAGCTGAGGTAAAGTATGGGTTCTGCGGGCGTCCGCAGCTTGAATACAAAGCCCATGCTGTCTAAGTTATTAAGCCCTAGGCCCCTGAACCCCAAATCCTAAACCCTAAACCCTAAATCCCAAACCCTGAACCCTAAATCTATGTAGACCCTGAAAAATTCCGTCGGGGTTTGGGTTTAGGGGTTTGTACGGGTTCGGGTTATAGTCCATAACTAGTCTATGTGTAGTATAACATCCCACCCAAGCCGCATGGTGATTATTCACGCCCCGATCTTAAACTCGAAACCCTAAACCCCAATTTTCGATCTCTTGCCGCTCGCGGCTCCAGATGACTACCTCAAACCTACATGAAGCCGTGTAGGGTGTAGGTATCAGGGGGTGTAGCGTTTACTGTAGTTCAAGGGTTGCACGGTCAGGCCCGACAAACCTTGCCACCCTCTCCAAATTTCCAAATATCCACAGCACTCCTCTTAACCCGCCACACCCTAAACCTTTACCCCTAAACCCGAAATCCCTAAACCCTAAACCCGAAATCCCTAGACTCGAAATCCCGAAGCCTACAAATCAGACCCTGCTTTCCCCGCAATAGCAGCGAGGACGAAGTGGATCAAGGCCAGGATGGTTTGTTTGTTTGGGAGGGGCGGTGTTGGGGGGGGTTGGGTTTAGCAGGGGAGGGGGGAGGGGGAAGGGAAATGTTAAGTCAATGTTTAATTTTGTCTGTTTTCTGCTACGGGGGGAGGGGGGCCCGGATCACGGAGAATGCAAGTTTTCCGAGCCAAAAATGGGAACCTACTTTATGTCTATTTTTGGGAGGTGTTCGGAAGAGCTACCACTTCAATGACACATGCAGCAACCATGGTATCATAGTACCACAGAAGCGCATGCGCTATGATGACAGGTGGTCGTGTTGTATCAACATACGACAATGCAACCTTCCACGGTAGTTTACAGCTTGTAGTGACATGGCGTACTCATAACACAACATACGATCAGCAGTACACTCTACCATCTTATGGTACCAGACAATGCGAGAGACTGTCACACGTTTCAGTCTAAGTTGTACTACATTATAAATTATCACACATTACTCCAATCAGGAAGAATAAAGTAGACATGAGAAGTAGTTTGGCACAAGGACTCTGCCATTCCCCAAAGGCAGCCTCCATGAAGCCCGCTCCATTTTACAGGGTTGGTGGCCACTAGTTTGGGTTGCGGGGTCATGGTTTGGGGTTTAAGGCTCCGGGCTCAGGGAGAAACTTCCGCACTGTGCCTCTGGTGCTGTCGCACACGTGCTCTTGGGTTTAGTGCTGAGGTGGTTTCGGAGTTAGTGCCAACGTGAATTTGCATAACCCTAAACCCTAAACCCTAAACCCCTAAAACCCCTAAACCCCAAACCCAAAACGCTAAACCCTAAACCCTGATCCATGGCCCCGATGTTTCTGTGTGATAGGTTGAGGACGGTTGAGGGCTTAATCTCAACATCTAAACCCTAAGCCCTAAATCAAGCCCTGGACCATCCTTGGCCATTGGGCCATTGGACCTTGTCTAGGGTTAGGGGACTTTAAGCCTGAGAGCTTTGCAACAAGCTTGTAGATGGTAGAGCTTCATGCGCACCAGATCGTTCAATAATGATAGCTATATAGTGATAGTAATACTACGTACTGATACTACTACTACTACTACTACTCCTCCTCCTCCTCCTCCTCCTCCTCGTCCTCGTCGTCGTCGTCGTCGTCGTCGTAGTGGTATTATTATTATTAGTAGTAGTAGCAGCAGCAGCAGTAGAAGCTAGCAGCAGCAGTAGTACTCCACCTCAACTCGCAGCGGAGAGGGTCCACTGAGCATAGCAGGAGTAGTAGTTGTACTACTCCTACTCCCACGACGACGACGACTACTACTAATCATAAAGGCAAGAAGAACACCACCATGACAATAACACCAGTAACTTCATATTAACAATAACCCATGCCCCGGCCATAAACCTCAAGTCGCAAAGCCCTAGCAGCTACCGCCCTGAAGATGTAATGCCCAAGCTCTCAAACTCCAAAGCCCTAAACAAACCCACGGACACAAACCCTAGAAACCCTACCCTTATCGAACTCTTGCCTAAGCCCTAACCCTGAACCCAAAACCCTAAACCCTGAACCCTGAACCCTAAACCCTAAACCCTAAACCTGAACCCTAAACCCTAAACCCTGAATCCCTAGAAAGCTCGAAAATGCCCTGAAGCCGCGAACTGCCGAGTCTCTCCCAGGGCTTTTCCAGTGGCGGAGATTCAGCGGCGGAAGTAAATATAGGCTTAGGGTTTAGGGTTTAGGGTTTAAGGTTTAGGCTTTAGGGTTTAGGGTTTACGGTTTAGGCTTAGTGTTTAGGGTTTAGGGTTTAGGGTATAGGGGCCTTGATAACTAGACTAGGGCTCCTTCAAGGGTTCCTGGCAAAAAGGGATACTATCAGGGCTACTATATAAGGGTTCCATAATATAGGGGCCTTAATAATTAGAATAGGGTTTGCGGGCCATATATACTGAATTATACTTTAGTTATAGAAAGCAACTCCCAAAATAGTATTGGTAATTATAAAGGCCCTACAGTAGTCAAGTTTTTCCTTCGGGTTCCATAATGTAACTTTCGAATGGTAAAGTACAGTACAGTATAGTACAGTAAGGTATATAGTATAGCATCGTACAGCACAGTACAGTACAGTACAGTATAGTATAGTATAGTATAGCATAGTTCAGTATAGTTCAGTGTAGTACAGTCTAGCATAGTATAGTTTAGTATAGTGTAACTGTGTAACCCTAAAACCTCAACCCTAAACTAAAGTATACGATCGTACAGTATAGTATAGTATTGTATAGAATAGTTTGCCCCAAAGCCCCAAACCCTAGACCTTAAACCAGTATTCGGTTCTTTCTGGTCCCTCGAGGCTGGCTGGAGGTCCAATCACCCTCTGGGCGGATCTATTACTGGAACCAGCCGCCAGCACAAATTTTAGGAGTTGGGGTTTAAGGGTTGAGGGTTTAGGGTTTAGTAGGGTTGAGGGTTCAGGGTTTAGGGTGTGAGGGTCCTCTTGGTTTAGGGTGTTAAGTTTTTTGGGTTTTAGGCTTTAGAGTTGCAGGGCTAGGGCTTTCGGGTTTGAGGGTTCAGGGTTTGGGGTTTTCTTGCCCCGCTTCGTTTCAGAGTGGTTCTGAGAATCACTCCGAGCCAGTTGCGTGTTGGGGGGGTTAGTTCCGGGGCGAGCTTGTTGGCTTTGGTTGAGCCCGGCCTAGACCACTAAACTGTAAACCCTAATTTAATTCGTAAGTATGTGTGCAGTTTTGGGTGAGGGAAATCGAGAATGTTGGTGTTGTAGCTAGGATTGAGGGTTCTCGGGTTCTAGCCTCTAACCCTAAACTCTAACACCTAAACCCTAAACCCTGAACTCTAAATCCGAAAGGCCCTATCCCCATTACAGTACGCTCGCCCTTGTGTTTGCTGCCTCTGGTGCTGTGGGATCATCCGAGCAGTCCTGAACAGCCCCGAAGGTTGAAAGCTAGCCGTAACGTAGGGTCGGATGTAGGTAGTGGTGACCCGGAGTGTTCCCTAACTGCAGCTTAACTGTAGTTGTAGCATACTATGACCCCAAACCCCATTCCAATAATTAGTGAGGCTCTTGCATCAGCCGTGGCCAGTTTCGCTCGAGCTACTCTCTTCAGGCCTTCACTCGCCCTTTCTTTGTAGTTCTTGCTGCGCAACGGTAATGATTCGCGAGACAAACGGTCACCCGCACCCCGAACGCGTGCCGGTAATTTGTGTGCACAGCCGGGATGCCAGCCAGATCAAAAGACTGCTCGTGCCCAATCATACAACAGGTGCTGATTTCCAGGCGATGGCTCGTAATCGTAAATGGTGTCCGTGGGCCGCACATGGCGGCGAAGTCCTGCTTTGCAAAGGCAAGGGTGCCGATACCATCAAGGTTCCAGAACAGAAGACGCTGCAAGAGTTGCATTCTGAGTACATGGCGCCAGATGGAGTGATGTATTTCATGGTGGAAGCCGCAACGGATGATATTCAGGATGCACCAAAAGATACAAAAGAGCCTCAAGGCGTCAAGCTCAACCAGGCTGTCCCTGAGGAGCCGAAGAAAGCAAAGGATAAGGAGACAACATCCGAAGATCGCAAGGATGATGACATCGTTGAAAGCGCCAAGCGAATGCACAAGAAGCATCCCCGCCATCTTCCCGTTCTCCTCAAACAGGCAGCCGCAGAAGGGTTGCCTGCGCTTGACAAGAAGCTCCTGATTCCTGGAAGCATGCCTTGCAGAGATTTGCGCAAGATGGTTCCGAAGTACCTGGGCTGCGAAAACTTGGACTTGGACCTGGACTGGAACAACGTGATCTTTCAGCTTGCTGGCCAGTCCATCGGGGAGGGCATCGAGGAACACGAGTTAATGGCAGAGGTCTACACTCGTTGCGTTGGTGAAAGCGACGCAGGAATCATGCTCTCTTTGAAACCACGGAGCCATCCTTGCAGGAGCCCCTGGATGGAAGCCTGTTTTCGGGCGATGAGCGATTTGCAGTGCTTTTCGAGGTCCGCGGGTCAAAGGCATCTGCGAGCCGCCAATAGTTTGTGTTTGTGAGAGTGTATGCATGTGGCCGCCGGCACTGAAAGTAATCAGAATTTTGAACGAGAATCTAGATAAGTTCTATATTAGCAGCCAGAAGCTTTCGGGTCGCATGAACACTGCTGACGCAAGCATAGCTTTTAGATTGCAGGACGAGTACTGCACACCAGTTGACCACCAGTTGACATCTCGTCTTGGGCAAACCATGTTGTCTTGAGAGTATGTTTTTGAAGTTCCACAGCAGGACCCAGTTTAATCTGTGAAGTATAGCCACCCTTAGCCCTATATTGCACACAGACCAGTGCAGAGTGGGCTGCTTGTGTTTGCAGCTACCGGTGAAACTCACAGCGGTGAGACTCATAGCAAGACTTCCAAATCTGACAAAGCCATATAGCGGTCCAAAGAAGGCCGGAAACCCGCTGGGTTCTTGCAGCCGTGGCAGTTCGGCATCTGAAATTTGGAAGCCAGTCAGACTGTCTCAGAGATGGGCATATCATAGTAAGCCATAGCATATCATCGTATATGACAGAACTGATATTATAGTATATGATCGTCTCCGAGAGGGATAATGGTTTAGGGTTAAGGGTTTGTCGTTTAGGGAGACTGTCTCCGTGTCCCAAGAGGGATCAATCATGCTCTGAATTCAATTGGCTCGTGGTTCCGGCGACTGCTGCGAAAAAGCGACCAATCCTTGCTTATGGGCTATGTAGGACTAGTAGTTGTCAAGCTTTGCACTGACGCGACCGGTTAGTCACAGTAATGCTATTCTTTTATCGTTCCTGCATTCTTTTGAGATTCTGATATGTGATGCCTTAAACCCTATTCTACATATTTAGACCGCCATAGAGTGCTCATATATAAAGATGCCCACCAACCCTGCGAAGCAGTCGTTCAAGCTACAAAAGCTCTATTGCGCTTTATAAAAACCCCCAGAGTAACCTGCCTATGAACCCCATGATACACCCAAGCTGAACACGACAGTACACCCTACAATGAGCCCGATGAAGCCCCAGGTTCTGTTAGTAGCCAGGATATCATACGGTATGGCTTAGGGTTTAGGGTTTACATAGGGTCTAGGGGATCAACAAATCAGTCCGGAATTGGAAAGACAAAGTCCATTGAACAAGAGGTTCAGGCCGTGTGGCATAAGGCCTAGGGTTTGGGATTTGGGGGTTGTAGGGTTCAGGGTTGCAGGGGATGGGCGCCCGGGTTTGGGGTTAGGCTTGTGTATGTACGTGTTTGCAGCCTCACCTAGGTCAACCTGTCGTATTTCGCCGTGCCCAGAGAGCCCAATACCCCTTAATTAAGGAATATACCTTCAATTATAGGGGCCTTAATATTCTGAATTAAGATATATTCCTCAATTAAGGGGTATAGGGCTCTCTGGGTGTGCTATCAAAGAGCGGTCCTCCTTTCTGCATTCAGCATTCACCAAGAAGCGCTCGCTTTGAGGTAGGGTTCACACGAGCGCTTAGCGAGGTTGTCTGTATACCGCCTCCTTGGAAATTTTAGTGAGCGTACATTTTGGGTTCCATCACCGGGATGCCACTAACGCAAGTCCTACCTCACGTGAACATGTTGACCTGCAACTTTTATCCGCACTCTTCATCAGGTTCATTAGCGATGCATCTGTTCCGCTAACCTTGGAGTATGCTCAACCATGAGCCGTGAATCCTAATTTGCCGCAAGCCATATCGAAAATATCCAAGGATCACGCAAGAAGTGCGTCTCAGCTGCACCTCACCGACCTGCCAAATGCACCCTGCTCTTCGTAACTTAATTACCAACACTAGTTTGGGGGCTCCGTACTATACTTTATAGTCTATAGTATAATATGTCCCGAAAACCCTGTTCTTATTATTCCTTATTACGGGCCCTATAGTATATGGGTAGTGTTCTCTAGACTAGGGAGCGTCTTTGGGTGGTTACCATAAGAGCAGCGTGCTTCGTGGTGGGTCCGGGGGATCGACAACTGGACCCTGGTTGTGAGAGCTACCCAGAAGGGCTGCTTAGGAACAAACACCGTTAGCTTTGGGGTTCGGAGTTTGTTCAGGGAGCCGAAACCCTAAACTCTAAACCCGAAACCCTAAACCATAAAGCCCAACCAAAAACCCGAAACCCTAAATCCTGCCGTTCATTTGTCAGCTAGGCTCGACGCCTCGTGCTGCACACCCGAGTTCTTAAGCCTTCAGCCGGTCAGCTCCCTTTTGAATATGGCCTTCGAAACCCTAAACCGCAAAACCTAAGCCCTGAACCCGAAACTCTCAGCCCTGAACCCTAAACCCTAGCCCTAAATCCTCAACCCTAAACCCTAAACCCACAGCCTTATAGCCCCCGTATCGTTACAGTTTGTTATGCCCTGGAAACCCCCCAGGCGGGGTCTCGGGTCTGTCGCCTAGACTTCGTCGATGTAGGATTCCTTTAGGGTTTGGGAGTTAGGGGTTTAGGGGTTTGGGGGTTTAGGGTTTTTAGGGTTTTTAGGGGTTTAGGGTGCAGGGTGCAGGGTTCAGGGTTTGGGGTTTAGGGTTTAGGGGTTTAGGGTTTAGGGTTTAGGGTTTAGGCCCACCTAAGCCCTAAACGAGGTTTGAGCTCAGTATCCCTTGCTTGGGGTTCCCTGAATGAAGGATCCCCTGTGAGAATCCCAAGAACACTCCGTGCGTTAGTCGATGAGAAAAGGCAGAACCCCATGGTTGGTAAACCCGGTGCGCCAAAGCCCAGACCCCTACACTCCTGCAACCTAAACCGAAAAAATCCTATACCCTAAAATCTAAGCCCTAACCCCTCAATTCCGAAGACTCTAGATCCTTAACCCAAAACTCTAGACACCAAACCCTAAACCCCCAAAACTCTAAACCCACCGAAGCGGAGGTGGGACCCGCCCGAGGATGTGGAATTCACCCCTGAGTGAATGGCCGCCTCAGCTCCGCAGACGCCTTGACCCAAAAATCTCAAAGCACAGAGCGAAACCTGCTCACTCTAAACGGTTTAGGGTTTAGGGTTTCTAGGGTTTAGGGTTTCTAGGGTTTAGGGTTTATAGGGTTTAGGGTTTAGGGTCTAGAGCAGAAGCCATAAAGTTGGAGCATTTTATTCTTCATGCCCTTAAGGCAAAGCACATGCGGGATCCTAGCAGTAATCATCCTAAGCCCATGTTCCAACTTCCTGGGGTTCGCCCCTAAGCCCTGAGCCCTGGCGGAGCCGGTGCTGCTTCGCAAACCCCAGAAACCAACTCCCTGTCTTCAGGAGTTTAGGGTTTAGGAGTTGGGTTTCGGAATTTAGGGTTTGGGGTTTTAGGGTTTAGGTTTTGGGTTTCAGAATTCAGGGTTTTAGGGTTTAGGGCTTAGCGATTTAGGGTGTAGGTTTTGGGTTTCGGAATTTAGGGTTTTAGGGTTTAGGGCTTAGCGATTTAGGGTGTAGGTTTTGGGTTTCGGAATTTAGGGTTTCAGGGTTTAGGGCTTAGCGATTTAGGGTGTAGGTTTTGGGTTTCGGAATCTAGGGTTTCAGGGTTTAGGGCTTAGGGATTTAGGGTTTAGGTTTTGGGTTTCGGAATCTAGGGTTTCAGGGTTTAGGGCTTAGGGGTTTAGGGTTTGGGGTTTAGTAAAGGGTGGGACACAAAACCCCTTGTGGCCCGGGCTAGGCGCTCGGGGATAGGACCGATAGGGTTCAGGGTTCGCGGTTCTTTCGGAGGAAACCAGGAAGGACTCCCCAACCCCCCTAATATAAGGATCCTAACAAATTCGTAAGGGTCTTCGGGTTTTAGGGTTTAGAGTTTAGGGAATCGTATTCCTTCGAAGTCCCTGTAAAGTTCTCAGTTAGGGTATAGTCAAAGCAGAACCCTGCTCCAATAGCCTTAGCCCCCAAACTAAACCCCTCTACACCGGCCGAAAAGCCAGAGGCAGCTCTGACACCGTTTCTGTGTGCAGACAAAGGGTCCACGGCCAAGCCAGTAGAACCCTTTAGTGGTTTTGAACGTTTAGGGTTTTGAGGGTTTAGAGTTTAGGGTTTAGGCTTGTAGGGTTTAGGTTTTAGGGATAGGAGCTTAGGGTATTTTCGCAGCTATGCCATGGTGGGTACTGCTACTATTTACTATTCATCGCATTTCGCAGGAAGCTACATATAGACGGTCTAGACATTCGAGTTTGTAGCCATCACAGATGTTCCTAAGCTGCGAAGTCCAAGACGGGACATAAAGTCTGCTAATGTAGCGGAGGTGGCTTTCCTACCGCGGATTCCTTTTTGTCGCAGCTTTTGAGAGCGCTGAACCAATACCCTAAGCCGTAAACCCTACCCTCAACCCCAAAACCTCCACCCCACGGCCTAAATTCGCCAACCCCCGACCGCAAACCTCACACTCCAGTCAAAATGCGAAACCTTAAGTCAAAATCCGAAACCTTAAGTCAAAATCCGAAGCCTTAAGTCAAAATCCGAAGCCTTAAGTCAAAATCCGAAGCCTTAAGTCAAAGTCCGAAACCTTAAGTCAAGGAGGAATCCGAGGTTCGAGAGTGACCTGAATGGCTCGTGCCATGCCAGCGCCAAAGCACGTCTCATACCCGCGCCTTTTGGTCTCTCTCCTCCCCCATATGTTTAGGGGTTTAGGGGTTTAGGGTTTAGGGGGTTTAGTACCTATCGGTTGTTAGGGTTAAGTTAAAGGGTTTGGAGTGCATGGGACCCACAGGGGGTTGGTGTTGGCAAGTGAGCTTAAGGGCTCACCTGCAGTCATGGAAGGTTCTACATTGGCGCGCCACCATGGAGAAGCTCTAACCAGGCTTAGATCCAGAAGCCTGCACCCTGACTGACCTGTAGCTTCTTGAGGTTGGTTTACGATTTCCGAGGGGGTTTGCAGACTCACAGCCCTCCTGCTGGTCAATTCCTTGGAGACGAAGCGCATGCATGTAATGATACCTTTGCACGACGCTCATCCGAAGGATGTGGCAACAAAAGTGCTGGTGAAGCAATTAAGTAAGGTTAGTGCCAGGGTTAATATAACATATGAATATGTGTGTATATATGTATGTGTGTCTACGGGTCTTATGTGAGCGTTGCTTAACCTGGTCCGAAAAATAGCATATGCATGTAAATATATGTATCGGTATGCGTGTGTATATATATATACACATATATATATATGCATGCATACATGTGTATACATATGTGCTTACAAAAAATACATGTAGAGAATCATACCTATCTTGTTAAAGGACCCTTCAGTAGCTAGTACTAGTCGCGGAGGCATGCTCGGAGGAGTGGTTGTCAGCAGTGCTCTAAACCCTAAACCCTAAACCCTAAACCCTAAACCCAAGACCCTAAACCCTAAACCCTAAACCCTAACCCAAGACCCTAAACCCTAACCCAAGACCCTAAACCTCCGAGTGGGTTCGGGCAAAAAGCCCCGTTTTAAGGATTTCAGGGCTGGTGGCCCTCTTTAGGCTTTTTTGTCAAACTCAAGTGCTAGAGTCTGCTAGAGGCCGTTAACAAAAACATCTGCAAGCCGAAAAACAGCATAAAGCGCCGCAGAGCAAAGGCTCCAAACCCTAAACCCCAAACCCTAAACCGTTAACCCTTAAACCCTAAACCTCTGAAATCCCCATAAACCTTGAAGCCCCCCGGCCCGAAAAGGCCGAATTACACAACCCCCCCACACGCCAAAAGGGTTTAGGGTTTGAGGGTTTAGGGTTTATAGGATTTAGGGTTTAAGGGTTTGAGGGTTTGAGGGTTTAGGATTTAGGGTTTAGGGTTTAAGGGTTTAGGGTTTCGGGTGTAGGGCTTAAATGTAAAGCATGCAAAGTTTAAATGGGCACTTGATCTCGGTACAGAGCGGGCGACAGCACGCACACAGACGGGCGAAAGCAGGTGTTCAAGGAGAGCCAGCCCGAAAGTAAAGGCTGACATAGTTGCAGTAAAGTTGGTTCGCACCAAGGAGGTTCTGACCCCAGCTGCAAGCCCAATGAGGCACCCGCCTCTTGGGTTTAGGGTTTGGGATTCGGGCTGCGGTTGTTGGAAGTAGGGTCCACCCAGCCTGAACCAAAACCCTACAGACGGTTTAGGGTTTAAGGGTTTAGGGTTTATGGTTTAGGGGTTTAGGGTTGGGGTGTTTAGAGTTTAAGGGTTTAGGGTTTTTTTCTACATGCTACACACTAAAGCCCATGTGAAGCAATCCCGCCGCAGCTCTGGCCGCTCAGGCAAGTGCCTGTAGGATTGCTTTAGAGCTCAGGGTTTAGAGCTTAAGGTTTGTATATTGATAACCGCTATAACAACAGTAGTAACGGCTTGCGATCAGGGTTTAGTCTTTGTTAGTGGATTTCGGAGAGTGAAGTTAGGAAGCGTATGGAGAAGATCCAGGATTGGGATGCAGGGCTTGGTGAAGCGTTTTGGTTTCAGAAAACTCCGGGGACCCAAGCCTAGACCCTAAATAGCCGAATCCTTGTGACAGGGACGTCTGAAACTAAAGGTTCCACGAATTTTCTGTTTAGCGTTTAGGGTTTACCTGTAACCGAAAAGACCTACCTTTTTAGGGCTCCTTATTATGGCTTCTATATATAGTTGTTCCTTAAAAAGGTAGGCCTTTTCGGTTACAGGTAGGGTTTAGGGGTTTAGGGTTTAGGGCACCATGTCGAAAGCCGGGGGCGCCGAGCTACCGAGCTACCTGAAGGTGATCAAGCAGCCCGGGGCCCGGCTTGGTAGCTTGTTTTTTGGGGGCCGATGCAAAGGCTTTCATAGGGTTTAGGGGGTTTGTATGTAGGGTTTCATCTGCTTTTTCCTGGCTTTTATGCGGGTTTTTGGTTTCGTGTTTCTTAGCTGTTAGCTGATTTTCGGGTTTTGAGTGTTCAGGGAAAGGGTTTTCTTGGGGCGTGGATACAAAGCCACCGCAAGACACAATTGTTCAGGCACCGATGTTACTACTTGTCACTACTATTGGTAGGTTTCTAAATTGGACTGCAACACTACGCTATCCTTAAGATAAGGACCCGCACAAACGAACGGCAAGCGGACGCCGCACATAGTACTTATCGAAACCCCGAACCCTAAACCCTAAACCCTATAAACCTTAAACTCTAAACCCTTAACCCTATAAGCCCTGAACCTAAACCCCAAAACCCTAAACCCTAAATCCTATAAACCCTTAACCCTAAACCCTCAAAAGGAAAAACGGTAGACCTGGCACCCAGAGCCTGAAGCCTGAGCCTTAGCCATGATGGCACAAGAGCTCGGTCGCGTGGGGGTGGAAAGTAGGATAGTCATACGATTAAACGGGACCAGGGATGATGACGAATTTCATGGTGGACAGAACTCAAGTAAGAGCAAAGTCAGAGAAAGAGGGATAAGAAATGGGGACTGGAGCAGGAGTAGGAATAGTAACATTAGCAGAAATAGTCCCGCTGATGGTATGCCTCCTCTTCCGACGGTTGCTCGAAGCTTTGGGGTCGTTTATGTATATGACAACAGACCCCCGAACCCTAAAGTCGAGAACCATGAACATACATGATGCAGCCCCAGCTCTCGCTCTCTCTCTCGCTCTCGCTCTCTCTCTCTCTCTCTCTCTCTCTCTCTCTCTCTCCATGTCAAACCGCACACTCCAAACCACTTTGAATCCCTACACCCCAGATGCCACAGTGCTTTTAAATCCCTGAACCCTAAACCCTAAAACCTGAACCCTAAACCCTAAAACCTGAACCCGAAAACCTGAACCTTAAACCCTAAACCCTAAAACCTGAACCTTAAACCCTACACCCGAAGCCCAAAAACCTAAGCTACAAACCCCTCGAAATTAGGGTCCCTGTTATGGTCCTTTTTTGTAAGGACCCTAATTTGGAGAACTACCAAAAAAGCTCCCGCTCCGCGGTGCTTTATCCGAGCCCCGGCTCGAGAGCAGCGGGGGCCAGAGCAGGGCGCGTGGCCATGCAGCCGAGGCATGGGTCGGTTTTAGGAGTTTGGTTTGGGTATGTTTAGGGTATAGGGTTTAGGGTTTAGGGTTTGGGGATGTTTAGGGTTTAGGGTATAGGGTTTAGGGTTTAGGGTTTGGGGATGTTTAGGGTTCATCGTATAGGGTTTAGGGTTTCCGGATGTTTAGGGTTTAGGGTATAGGCTTTAGGGTTTAGAGTTTAGGGCTGGGGTTTAGGGCTTCGGGATTGTCTGGAGTTTGTTTAGGCGGTATGCAGTGTGGGGCTTCATGGGGTAGAAGCTAGAATGGTCTTCTACTACTGCGACTAACTACTACTGCTGCTGCTGCTACTACTACTTTTACTACCACCACCACTACTCCTACCACTGCTACTGCTACTGCTACTGCTACTGCTACTGCTACTACTACAGCTACTGCTACTGCTATCTGCTGCCGCTACTGCTAGAAACTACTACAAGTACTTGTCTTGCTCCTGCTAGAAATCAATACAAGTACGCCTCCGACTGCTACGACTACTACGACTAGCTACAGCTACAGCTACAGCTACAGGTAGCGCAAGTGGTCAGAACCGGGCATAGCGAATCCTGAATATCATACCATGTGGCGCATCCATGCTCCAATTCGTCGTACTTCGAGTTCTAGTAGCAATAGTATGATTGGTATTTTGATTTCTGAGAATAGCGGAAAATCATGATGACTACCCTGGGACGGATCATGTAGAACCTTGATTGAGAACTCGCGTTGCAGCAAAGATAAGACAGGGAGTTTGTGATCCTCAGCCTTAAACCCCAAGTCTAAACCACTACCGCAAACCCTAAACCCGAAACCCTAAACCCTAAACCCTAAACCCCTAAACCCTATAAACCCTATAAACCCTAAACACTAAACTCTATAAGCCCTAAACACTAAACCCTAAACCCCTAAACCCCATAAACCCTAAACCCTAAACCTCTAAACCCTAAACCCTAAACCGAAGTGCGAAGGCTTCGGAGTGGTTGGGCGAATGTGGCGCTGACGGCATGGCCAGGCGGGACGTTGAGGAAGGAGTTTCAGGGTTTAGGGCTAGGGTTTTTTTGGGTTTAGGGTTTAGGGTTTAGGGCTCAGGGTTTGGGGTTTAGGGTTTAGGGCTTAGGGCTTGAGCTTACTATTTTGGGGATACGTCATTTCAAGTTTCGGTGTCCTTAGAACAAGGATCCTACGACTTGGGGGTAATACCAGGGTCCCCCTCCATAGGCGCACCCCTGACATCCAACAAATACCGCCAGGTGGGGGATTGAAAGAGGACTTCATGCCCCCGAAGCTCTAAGCCCTAAACCCTAAGCCCTAAACCCCCAAACCCTAAACCCCAAACCCTAAAGCCTAAGCCCTCAACCCTAAACCCTAAACCCTCAACCCAGGTGGGGCCTTGAAAAAGGAGTTCATGCTTCTGCCCCTGGTCCTGGCCGGTTTCAGTGCGGTGGCCTGGCGCCGGCCGGAGCGTAGCATCTCGGTGCTTCTTGGCCTGGCTGCCACCTTGCTGTCGCCCTTGGGGGTGATGCTCTTCCGGCCGCTTGGTTCGTTTGTTTCGTCTTGTTTGGGTTTAGGGTTTAGGGTTTAGGGTTGGGTTTCAGGGCTTCTGGGGGGTTGATGGTTTAGGGTAGGTGCCCAAGTTTAGGACACCCAATTGCAACGTGGAGAGAGACCCTGAACCTAAACCCTGAGCCCTTTACCTGTTCTCCAGGCCCTTGGTCAGTCTGGTAACGTCCTTGCTCTTGCAGTCCTCGGCGAAGCATCTGAGTGACATCCTCGTCCGGACGACGCTGGAGGTGGTGCAGAACGAGCAGGGCGTGGACCAGCTCGTCAACTCCGCCAGCGAAGCGATGCGGAAGGTCAGCGCCTACATCATGATAACCATGGATGATGATGATGATGATGATGAATAACTATGGATGATGATGATAATGATGATGGGGGTAATAACGTGATGATGGTGATGACGATGATGATAGTCATGATCGCTGTAATGATCAGCAACAGGGTATCATTATCTTCACAACCGTCTTCAGAAAGCAGCAGCAACAAGACGAATAATCATAATAGTCATACTAATAACAACAAGAAAAGCAACAACACGAAATAGTTCCTCGGCGATGGGCTGCTAGTCGGTACAATGGTGTCTGTATGTTCACACCAGTACCAACTTTGTCGTTGTTTTTCTGCCTTCAATGGCCAGAGTATCATCCTCATGACACGTTCTGGCACCATCCGTATCACATTGGTTTTCGGTGCGGAAGCCTCCACTTCAAGAACATCTTTTGGACTCTCGAGTCAAGGCTGCCGAGATGATTTACCCTAAACCCTAAACCCCTAGACCCTAAACCCTAAACTAGGGCTTGCGGGGTTTGGGCCTTGGGCGTAGGTAAGGCTAGGCCCCCATCCCCCAAAACCCTGAACCCCCGAGAACCCCGGAGCTCCTGGAATCTGAAACCCCTCAGCCCTGAAGCTCCTAAGCCATCAACCCCTAAAACACCCCTAAGCCCTACACCATAAACCCCTAAAGCACCCCTAAGCCCTAAACCATAAACCCCTAAAGCACCCCTAAGCCCTAAACCATACACCTCTCAGCCCCTAAAACCCTCAAAAACCCCATAAACAAAAACCTTACAGGCATTCGGAACCGCAGTATCTGAGCTGCCAGGCTAGGATATCCCTTCCTTCAATGGGGAGCTCCAAGAGGGGCCCTTAACTCTGGGTTTAGGGTTTAGGGTGTAGGGCATCCCATGCAAGCCGATTTGGGCTTTGGGCTTTGAGTTTAGGGTTTCGGGGGTTTTTAGCAGTTTTGGGCTTTTGGATGCCAGGCTCGAGACCAAACAGCTCCCTGCGTCAGGCCATGACCAACAAGCAGGTACAAAGTGCCCTGAAGGAGACGGTCATCGATGCCATGCAGGACGCCGGACTCCCATCTCCAAAGCCCAAAGTCCGAGCTTAAAGCTGAAAGCTCAAAGCCTTAGACCCGAAGCCCTCAACCCTCAACCCCTAAACCCCTAAACCCCTAAACCCTTAAAGCCCCAAAGCCCTAAAGCCCTAAACCCTAAACCCCTAAACCCCGCAACCCCTATACCCTAAACCCCTAAACCCTCGACCTTAAGCCGAGCAGGACGAGAACTTGCAGCAGGAGATGATAAAGACGCTGACCAAGGCGCGCGTTGGACGAACGTTTCTCGAACCCAGGAAGCTGGAAACCCTGAAAGCGCAGGGTTTAGGGTTTAGGGTTTAACTGCGCTAGTGTTCATGCTTTAGGGCTTTTTTGGGTTTAGGGTTTGGGTTGCAGGGTTTAGGGTTGGTGGTAGTCTTCTTGCGGAGGATGTCCAGGAATATTCCTTGTATCAAGCCGTGTTAAACCATGCCCTAGTAGAATCTTTTAGGCTTGTAATAGTGGCCCCCAAGAGGTCACAAGCATAAGCAGTTTACAAGGATATCGCTACTTTATTGGACTTCATTACTCATTACAATGGGATCTATGCGGGAACCCTAAACCCTAAGCCGCTTATGTGCTTGTTCAGGGCCCTATCTAAACATCATAGGGCTACCCTCGGGCTGCAAAGGCCCAAAGATCAAGGATTTTAGCTTGGGGCTTGGTGTTTAGTGCTTCAAAGCTTAAGGTTTAGGGTTCAGGGTGCAGGGCCCAAACTTTAACCCTGAACTAAACCCTAAACCCTAAACCTTAACCCTGAACTAAACCCTAAACCCTAAACCTTAACCCTGAACTAAACCCTAAACCCTAAATCCTGAACTAAACCCTCAACCCTGCCCAGAGATCCCAATACCCCTTAATTAAGGAATATACCTTAAATCATAATATTAAGGCCCCTATAACTTAAGGTATATTCCTCAATTAAGGGGCATTGGGCTCTCTGGGTACGGCCTCACGGTTCGAGGTTTCGGCTGTAGGACTGTAGCGTAGGCCGCCATCCTCTCCTCCGGCGACCACCTGCTCCGCGCACACCTTCTGGACGTAGGCCGCTTTGCCCCTACCTTTGGGGGGTCGCTGGCCCTAAACCTTAGACCCTAAACCCTAAACCCTCCACCGTTTAGGGTTTAGGGTTCAGGCTAAACCCTAAACCGAATGTAGCGGTCTAGAGTTGAGCCTGCGCGACCCTTGTGCTGAAGACCCTACGGCCTTGCACCTAGGGTATATCCGGGCCTTTTAGTTGATCCGCAAACGCTGATAGAAGCTCTCTGGAACCCATATATCTAAAAGCTACAGTGCCCCCTAAACCCTAAACCCTAATCCCCCCCTACAACCTAAAGCAAGGCAAGGATGCCCTCGTCCGAGCTATGCCGCTCAGCAGATGGAGCGCTTTCGGCTCCCGACGTTTAGGGAGGGTGTTTAGGGTTTTAGGGTTTACGGTTTAGGGTTTTTGGCTTCACAGGGTGTAGTGGTGTACTCGAAGGTGTTTCGGGTTCCCTAAGCCCTAAACCCTACACCCTTTTGACTTGGCTTTCTGGACCGCTCCTTGGGTTTATTTGACAGGGTCTTTGCAAGGCTTATACAGGCCTAGTATAGGCTTGGCTGTGGTTTAGGGTTTAGGGTTTAGGGTTTAGGGTTGTAGGGAGTGGGCCTTTGTTAATTGTTAAACTTTTGGAGCAACCGTAGCGTTCCCCGATCAGCGTCGCAGCAGTCGCTGTGTGTTAGTCTGTCTTTCCCGGACCTCCGGACCCTAATTCCTGAACCTTCTACCCCGACAGCCCTACAATACAGGGGCCAAGTCTAAGTAATGGAGCTTAGGGGCCCCCGGCTTAATCTACTGGGTTCCCCAGTGGTACCCTTTTGCCCTTTTTTGTTTGGGGTCTCCTTTTTTAAAGCCGAATGTTAGGAAAAAGGGTACCCTTATTATTAAGGGGTTACTGGTGAAGCTAGTCTACTATAATTTGTCCACAAGACCCTTTTCTCATCGTGAAGCCTCAAGATGACACTGTAAACCCTAAACACCTAAAGCGTGAACCCAGGAAGGACTAGGCTTGCATGTCTGAGCCCTAAAAACCCGAAAACACCTCAAACACCTCAAATACCTCAAACCCTAAACCCTAAACCCTAAACCTTAAAACACCTCAAACCCTAAACCCCAAAACACCTCAAACCCTGAGCGAGCCCAGGAAGGACCAGGCTTTCATGTCTGAGATGGTCTCCATGATCTCGAAGTCGGCGCTGGCAGCGTCCCGAGACCAGGTGGGATGCCTTTAAGGCATCCTCAAGGGGATCCTTAAGGGATCTATAGGGTGACAGGGTGTAGGGCTTTAGGGTGTCATGTGTGGTTTGGGGTTGAGGGCTCTGGGCTGGATATAGGGCTTGGGGCCTAGGGCTTAGGGCCAAATCTAGGGTTTAGGGTTTAGGGCTTAACATAAGGTTTTGGGCTTGGGGTTTGGGGTTTAGGGCCTAAGGCTGAGTATGGGGCTTGGGGTCCAGGCATTCGGGCGAAATGTAGGATTTCGGGGTTTAGGGCTGAAGGCTGAATCTAGGGTCTGGGGTTTAGGGCTTCGGTCTTGTTATGTCGGATTTAAGGTTTAGGGTTTAGGGCTTCGATCTTGATATGTTTAGGGCTTGGGGATTGCAACCATCGTCGAGGTGTGTTGCAACGATAAATGCTTGAGTGGGGCTGTTGATGCAATCAAAGGCCCTCCAGTTTAATATTGAAGCCTAACTAATTATCTATTTTTGGGTAGCTTTCTAAATTAGGGTCCCTTTTCGGATCCTTTTTATAAGCCGATCCTTTTTATAGGGGTGCCGTACTATACTTCGGACCTACAGTAAAACGGGGCCTTAATTTAGAGAACTACCCAATATGTTCCTTAGGGCTCCTTGTTACAACTATACCACAAAGGAGTTTCACACTGCATTCTAGTTATGAAGGCCCCTACAATACCCGTACACCTTTGATCTTTCTCGCCGCCAAGCAGGAGATCCGCGAGAACACCCTGGATGTCGTAAAGTCGGCGATGACTGATGCCTTGAAGGACCCTTTATGCCGTGGCCATGTTCACGCTTGGGGTTTAGCGTTTAGGGTGTATGTTTGGGGAGCAGGCTTTGGGGTTGAGGGTTCATGTTTACGGTTCAGGTTTAACCTCGTGAGAGGAGTAGCTGCAGACATGCTGGTGCTCGGAACCGTGGCAAGAGCAATGTTCGTCTGCTGCTGCTGCTGCTCCTGATACTGCTCCAACAACAACAACAACTACTACTACTACTACTACTCCTGCTGCTGCTGCTGCTGCTGCTGCTACTTCTACTACTACTACTACGACGACGACGACGACTACTACTACTACCGCTACCACTACCACTACTACTACTACTACTACTACTACGACGACGACGACGACGACGGCGACGACGACGACGGCGACGACGACGACGACGATTACTACTACTACTACTACTACTACTACTA
>CAJNJA010018530.1:0-10553 GCA_905231915.1 Symbiodinium necroappetens | reverse complement strand
CTAAGACTTTGCGGCAGCTGGCGCCTTTATGAGCCCAAAGAAGACGTAAGCGAGGCAATGCGCACGCTCCAGGCATTTCCAGACTCCAGAACCCCCCTGCCTCCTACAACGGAAAGCCTTGAGGGTGGGTGGGGGTTCAGATGCGGCCCTGCGTGGTTTACGTCTCTGCTTCCGCTCTGAGGTCCAGGCTTTGGGGTTCACGGGGTGTCTTTGGGACTGCGGGTTCGCTGAGACTTGGTTAAGGGAGTCTGGAGACTGCTAGACTATGCAGCATACCATTAAGGAATACTCTAAGGGCTACCATCTGGCTGGGGTTCAGTACTCATGTTTGGGGCTTAAGGCGTAGGGCCGAGGTTCAGCCAGCCCAAAGCACTAGACCTTGTTGCACCTACAGCCTGCTTCCTGAGCTCCTGTCACAGCGCTCTGCCAGAGTTCCACCTGGGGGAGGAGCGCTCAGAATTTAGCAGCCGGAGAGGCAAAAGCTAGATTCCCCCCGAAGTAAATTAGTAAAAGAGCACTTTGCCAACAAGAAGAAGACAATGCGCCTGTGCTTCAGAGGTGTATACAGAGACTGTGACTCTGCCTAATATGACCAGTAGTCTTAGTGATAATAGCAGACGTGGTCGTCATGATAAAGAAACAAAAATCTGTGCAATCACGCAGTAATGATAGTAGTAGTGGCAGTAGTAGTAGCANNTAGCAGCAGCAGCAGCAGCAAGAGCGTAGTAGTAGTGGCTGTTGTTGTAGTGGTGGTAAGGCAGCAGCAGCAGCAGCAGCAGCAGCAGAAACAGAAGCAGCAGTAGCAGCCATAACTGCTGTTGCTGATGCTGTAGTCAGCATAGCAGTAGCTGCAATTCATAACATCAGCCGTGGTAGTGGTAGCAGTAGCAATACTGCTGAGGCCGAAGGAAGTCCTGAAGCCCCGTGCCAGACCCTGAAGAGCAAACCCCCCACGCAGGAGCACCAAACCCCAAACTGAACTCCTCAAACATCAAACCAACAGTTCCTCCAGAGACTAGGAGGCCAACACTCACAGAACCTCTCCGAGAAGTCCCACTTGCAAATCCTCTGCACCGCAACCCACCGGAAAGTTGCTTCGTGCGAGGGGCTTAATGGATGTAATTGGGGTCTGGGGGTCATGGGTTATGAGGGGATACTCAGCAAGTATTCCGACCCCCCATGTCCACGCCACACCGACGAAAAGCGCCCGCACGCCCTTTAGAGCACCAGTTTCACAGGCCCTGCCCTGATCTTCAGCCGTAACACAGACAAAGCCCTCTCAGCTGTAGGAGAGCAGGGCTTTCACGGTTTTCGGCTCTCAGGCCGCAGGCTTTAAGTTTGGGCTCTTGTGGGCTTGCAGCGTTTAGGGCTTTAGGGTCGAGCCTGCTCCTCGCAAAGCTCGCCTTTCGAGGACCTCACGTCTTGCGCTCAATGCTGGGGGAAACCAGGGGGGGTTAGACCCCTAGGGTTTAAAGTTTCGAATAGCAGTAATGTAGGGTCTCGGGGTAGAATATACTATAAACATAAGAAGGAACCCCCAAAATAGTATAGGAAATTATTTAGGCCCCTACACTAAAGCCCTTGCATCTCTCAGCCCTGTACTGGGAGAAACGGCAAAGCGAATCGATCTCTCCTGCACGGCTTAAGGCTTCTTTTGGTCTAGACCAACACGCGTTTCACTCCTCGTTCTTGTAAACAGTAGCACATCTGCGAACACTGCTTTCGCATTCACCGTCACACTTGACACAAGACAAGAGCAAACCAATGACCTCATCCCAGCTCATCTGTCGCAGAACTAATTCCAGGCAAATTTACAGGCCTTAACAATCAGGACAACGTGTTGTAAGGCGGTACTCAGGGGATAATGCTCCTAAGTATGCAAGTCCATATACAGTAGGGCTACTCCCCTAACTTCCTCCTTACGATGCTGCTCTGGAAACACCCCTTCTCAACATCTCCGAAAGGGAGAAGAAGGATCAGGCGGGTTCAGGTTTAGAGTGTAGAGTAGGCTCAAGGCAGTTACAACTTAGAATACATCCCCAATCCCAAGCCCTTCACCCCTGAAGCCTATGCCCCGGATGTCTGAACCCCCAGCGCCCGTCTTGGCTACCAGCTTGGAGAGTGCAGATAGCTTCTGGCTCAGCTCCTGGAAAAGACACATCTGCAAGGACGCAAAGTTTCAAGCTTGGGGCTTGGATGCAATGCCTCTGCACCAATACCTGGCTGTGCGCCGGGTCTAACATTTTTTCATGGCTGCCCCGTCAACAGACAGGAGAATACCCTCTACCCGGAACTTCGCGACGGCAGCAAGGTGTGCAATACGAGGCATAGAGTTACATGTGCTCACGAGACCTCCGGCTTCAAGATGGCCTGGACACATTACTTCCTGTACTTCTTCTCTCACAGGCACCTTTTCCTTTTTTCCTGAGACGAGTGCAATAAAACCCTTCGCTTGTGCTTGCGAGCCTTTTCCTGTCATCAGTACTACCTATGGTGGAGCTAGCATGCACGGGCTTCGTGCACAGCCGTAACTCCGTGAGGGCCTCATCTAAACTTGCGTTCGGGCTACCGCGTGATGGCCTTTCAAGCTTGGGGCTTGGAGCTTACATAAAGGGGTCGGAGGATTTGATCAACAGCACCTTAAGTCGGGTCATTCAACAGTAATGAGTTAGGTCCTGCACTTGAAAACTACACGCAACTTAGCGAAGTCCACTCCGAGCCTCAAAATGGGTTCCGCATCCCTGGGCATAAAGGCCACCGATTTTATCAAACCGAAAACCCACGGTAATCCAAATTCAAAGGCCCTGGACATCCCTGAACCCTAAGCCCCCTCTAGTAGCCCGCAAAGCAACCTTCTAAAACACCACAAAACCCGTTGAGCCCGTCGAAGCAGAAGCCCCAAAAGGCACCTCGTGGGTGGCACCGGCTGCACAGCTCTGGAGGAGGTCGCGTGCACCCTCAGACCTTGTAGCGAAACTCTGGGCAAACATCAGGTTTAGGGCTGAGGCTTAGTGATTTTAGGGTCAAGTATAGCGTCCTCAATGATCGGAAAAGGTCCACTTAAGAGTGAGTATGAGGGTTGCTGACAAGGTTTCATATGAGGGCCTTGATAAGCAGAATGAGGGTTTTGGGCATAATTACATTGAGTGACCCTCAGGAATCCACTATGGAACCTCAGGAATCCACCATGGAATAGTATCTCCGGCCGGCGCTTCATGCAGGGCTTCAGGTTTGGCGGCGGGCTTCAGGGTTTGGGGTTTAGGGTTTAGGGTTGAAGGTTTAGGGTTTTGGGTTTTGGGCTTCGGGGTTTGAAGCTCTCTCTGCCGTAATGAAGTAGGGCTCGAAGGACCACGGGAAGCTTGAAAAACTACAACAGCAGAGAATGGTGACAACAACAACAACAACAACTTCAACTTTAAACATAATTATAATAATGCAACTAAAAGATTAAACAATTGTTAAAATGACAATAAGGTGGTAGTAATCGTAGCATTAGTAACAGTAGTACTGACGGCAGCGGTGGAAACAATAGTGATCATAATAATAGCAACAATAATAATCGTAATGACAAGTAAACATAATCATTATAATGATGACAATAGAAGAAACTAACAGCAATAACACTCATAATAGAAATAGAAACAACAAAAGTTATAGTACCAAGGATGATAATGACAACAGTAACCATGAGCACAAGGATACTAATTCTGTTTAGACTTCGAACTCAAGGTGGTGCACGAGAATAGCTATTCACAAAGATTGTAGCGCGCGTTAGGCCCGACGGTACATCATCGTGTTTTCGGGAACTTAGTTTAAGTTCCCGGACGTATGAAAGGCAACTATTGGCCGTACATCCCGCTCACGGCAACTTCAGCTGCATTCCTCATCAAGGACGCCGTTGGGGGCTCCCAGAGGCCTTGCAAAATGAGAGGACTAAGTTTCGGAGTGCATGAAGCCTTAGACCCCAGGCCCGACACCCTGATCCCAAAAACTCAAAGCAACCCAAAGACTCAAAGTCGGCAGGAGGACGGCAGATCGCTGGAAATCGATGGAAAACCGGTAGAACACGGGCGTCCCGGCATACAGGTCGGCATCACGACCTGATGGAAATGTATCGCAGCTTCGTTGCACTTGTCTTGTTCGTCTCACCTCACAATCACAGTATCATGAATCCTGCAGGTGGCACCCCGAATTGCTGGTCCTAGCCGTGGGGCCTGTAGGTCTCACGATTCGGGATCAAGGGAAGAAGACAAAGGATCTCGGGCTCTAAGGTTCGAAGCTTTGGGGTGTGATTCTCTTGAACCTCACCCCGAGTCTTCATATTAGGTATGTATGTATGCATGCATGCATATATGTATGTATGTCTTATTCTATGTAATTACCAAGGCCGATGTGAACCTCTTAGAGTACCCCGTGTGGTAACCGTTATGCCTGCAAACCCGTAAAAGGGATCTGTTCCAATTACTGACTTACTGCTGCCCCCGATGCCTTATCGAAGTGCCGCCGGCCGTTGCAAGGTGTTGCCACGCATCGGCCGCGGCTGAGAGGCCTCTGCAATCGTACCGCGGAGTGTAGGGTTTAGGGTTTAGGATATTTGTATAGAGAAACATATGCATACAAAAAGATACCTTAAGTCGGGCCCAGGCGAAGCCACAGGCTGGAAGGGGGCCGAGGGGGCTTTGGGCTCCTTTGAACCCTCAGGACTATCAATGACTATTATTTAGGCTTCTACATTAAGGCCCCACTCCGTGGGGCGGCGAACTGCCACGACGAAACGACGAACGGCGCACGGGCAAGAACGTGCAAAAATAGCAGACAGGGGGGTTCGGGCAGGCGGGGGACTTCGCGGAGGACCTCACCCGTCATCCTTCGTATTCATGGGCGCTCGTCTAAACCCTGTAGGCCCCTAACTCCCCAAACCCTAAACCCTTTAGACCCCGAAGACTCCACAGAGCCTACGTCTGAAAACCCTAAACCCCAAAGCCTCCTTAAATCCCGCTCCCTCAACCACAGGACCAGGCCTCGCCCGAGTCGCCTTCATCCCGGCACGGCTGTGAATTCGAGCTCGGCGCTGCGTTTTCCACGTACTTGCAGGGGGTTTTGGGCTTTAGGGCTTTTAGGGGTGTAGGGGTTTATAGGGTCTGGCTTTCTGGCCTTTTCAGGGTGTAGTGGGTTCAGGGCTTAGGGCTTAGGGCTTAGGGTTTAGAAGGTCTCGGGATTTTGGAATCTTGGGCTCCCTAGAGGATGTGGGGTTTAGGGTGTCGGACAGTGTAGGATTTTCGGACGCATCGCGGCGCAATCTCGGGAAGCCTTCGTTTATCTTAAAACCCTGCGTGCTGGTCGTTTACCAAGACTCTAGACTCAAATCCCTAAACCCTAAAGCCCCCACCCTAAAGCCAAAACCGCAGATTCGAAATTGCACCCTCGGACCCTTGGTTCCTAGACGTCTCGGCTGGCTAGGTTCATAAACACCGCCTCTCGTATCTGAAGCGTCGGGGCTCTGAGACCTGAGGCGCCCTGAGAACCCTTAACTTAGAGACATTACGCCCAATAGATTTTGTGGCTCCATCCTGTTCGGTCCTGAACCCCACAGAATTCTCATGGGAGGTTTCTACAGTTTGCATTCAGCACTTGTGGATCTAGACATCAAGAATCAAGAAGCATCGCTTCTGTTTCTATTGAAGACCGCCTGAATAGGTATGATGTCGACGACAAGCACAGAAAGAGCCAGCATCATCGTCATGATCATCATCATCGTCGTTGTCAACGCATCATCACAACGACCGTCATAATGATGCGTGCCGGTAGTAGTACATACCAACGTGAGAAACAACGCATCGCAAACACTTCTTCGGATAAAGCGGACCTAGCGACTGATCCGCAACACCCACACACACACACACACAATGATATGGAGCATGACGACCGTAAACATGTGTCTGAGTGGACACAACAGCATGCTCAAGCAATAGAAGCAGAGAATGAGCGGTACAGTGCCCCAAAGGCGAAGCTCGAAACTATAAATCCCCACACCCAGGTCACCGTCACCCAGCTCGAATTTGTGCTGGTCCTCAGTCGGTGGCTGTACTTCGCTGAGGCGATCTGACTGCAGCAGCGAACTTCGGGAGCAAAGAGCTCTTCGTCGGTCCAGGGTTCAGACGTCAGGGCTTACCGGTTAGGATCGGCATGTCTTACATGCCTCCCTTGATCGCTTGACTGCTCACATGCTAGTGAAGCGAAGGCTTTGGCCGCGAAGTGATGCTGTCACTTGCTCGGCCTCACTTTCACTCCCACGGCAGAGGCTGCAGGGAGGGGACACCCAAGACAGCTCAAGTCTTTGATGCCTCCAGTCGGCTGAAGGTCTGGACTCGGATGCGCAAGTTCTGAAACGACAGGAACTGCTCAGAAGAACTCCCTCCAACAGCCGAATTATCGAAAATGGCGGTGCTTCGCGGATGGGTAGGTACAAGCCTACAAAACCCAAGACCTGTCACCTCCAAAATAGCCGTAGCATTCGTATTAGTATCAGTATTAATGTCAGCATTCGGCATTAATACTAGTATTACCCTTACCACCATCCCAAGCCCTAAGTTTCAGCCTGCACACGGAACACTCACATCCCAAACGCTGAATCCAGGCTTTGAGCTATGATTTGGAACAGTCCTGTTACAAGCGACTTAATCATCAGACTAGGCTTTTGGAGCATGCGACACGACCTAAACTACCCCCCTTACCACCACCACCACCACCACCACCAGCCGCTCTAAGCCTCTCCGTGCCGCCTGGGATCGGATTGGAAGCTCAGATCTCGATTCAAAAAACAAACGGAAAACTGAGAGCACCGTGCACAAAGCGAGGATTTGGGGGTTCTTGAGATTTGAATGACGGCTGCCGTATTTAGGGGTCCCTATAGTAAGCCCTGCTCATAAAGGCCTCTATACAAGCACCCTTCATTCTCTGAAACTCCTGCTTTCTTCTTCGTGACCACAACGACTAACGACTGTAGCCACTACCAATCTGTCCTAAGCTACTTCTCAAGAAGCCTTAAGTTTCATTCCCAAAATAAAAACCGAAAACCTATGGAAGTTAGCACCATCACCCTGAACCGAAAGCCCAGCAACGGAAAGTCTAGGCTTTAGGGTTGAGGGCGTCGGTGCCCTGGCCTCTCTGCTGCAAGGGATCGCGGTTTGACGAAACCGGGACCTGCAATCAGAGAAGTGGCGGTCATGAAGCTGGAGACCTGGAAGGAGAGAACTTTAAGAAAGCGAAGATGAGAGGAATCCGGGATATGTGCAGCTTTGTATATACCCTTCATTCTAGTTACATACCCCACAAGCACAAGTCTCTCGATCCGGCACGGACAGCAAAGATCTCCAGCCTTGCATGGAGAACCGTGTTCGTCGAACACTTGGTTCCTTGTTGTCCCTAGACCGAAACTTCGAATTATGTGCACTAATTTTGGGAGCTCCCAGCTTTAGGCGCAAAAGACAGCTACGGCTGAGACCTCGGACCCTTGGGCTTTGAGTGCTCCATGGACGGGAGTTCCAAGCAGGCTCGTGCATCGCAAATTTCGCTCCCTCGGCGCGGCAGAACGCAAGCCGGGAGCGGCCTTCCGAGAGTCTGAGGACCTCAGATCTGCCAGCTGCCCCTCTGCAGGCGGCGCTGGATGCAGGGCACAGGATCTGCTTGCAGGCTGGAAATGGAAAACTTCCAGCGATTTGATCTGAAACTTGCCAAAGGTCCGAGACAAGAAAGGCGCTTCGTCCGCCGGGATGTTCTCGTTGCTAGCGTCCCAATAACGACACCACAGATAAAAACACTTAAGCCAATCAAAAGGGCCCTGTATACACTCTCCAGTGTCACATCTGTGCGCATCTTGCACGTCTTGAAACTAAGAACCCTAAAAACTTAACCCGAAACCCATCCTGTGCCCTGGGATACCCGGGGGCTCACGCCCTCAGCGACCATCCCATGACCTCGTAATCTGAAGCGCTTGGCGTTTGGGATATGGGGCTTGAGGGTCTTTGGGTTTGGGGTTGCCGGCTCTGAGCCAAGGGTTTTGGGACTTTAGAGCTTCACGGCTTTGGGGCTTTGCGGTTTGGGTTGGGAGCTTCAGGATTTGGGTCCAGGGCTTTCGGGTTTGGGATGCATCCCTACCTGCCTGCCTACCTACCTACCTACCTGCTTGCCTGCCTACCTACCTACCGACCCACTCACATTGCATTGCACTACACTACACTACATTGTTACTAAATTACATTGCATACATACATACATACATACATACATACATACATAAGTACCTGCATACGTACCTGCATACATACCTGAATACCTGCACTCATACATTCCGTACATACCGTAATACCTACCGAGTACAGAGCTAAATACAGACATAGCTACGTACATGCACACGAGCATACCTACAGACCTAAATACAGACATACGTATGTACATGTATCTATAAAGACGTAGAGTCAGAAACGGACGGACGAGTACGGACGGACAAACGGATCTTCATGCATGCACAGATTACGTGCACATACATATAGCAGGAATGCATCCACATGCGAAACGGTATGTGCGTAGACATACATCTAAATTTACAGGGTATACAGATACGCATAAGTATGTAAACGTATGTATGTTGACGTCCTGAATTATGGATAGACTGGCAGAGTTAGTAGATAGATAAGTCAAACAGTACATCCGAAGATCAACAAATTGTCTTCTCGGATAAGATGTACCGGCACTTCTCGACCCCGGCCACCTCCTCCAATGCTGCAATGGCTGCCGCCGCCACCTCCAAGGCTAAGGCTCTTTCGAGCTGCTCAAAAACTTCGCAATACAAGTTGTAAGGGTTACCAGGAGTATTACTACAAGGGTTCCTACAGGGGCTTGGCGAGTTTTCCGTGTTCAGAGTGGAAGTTGGAGCCCCGCAGCTCAGATCGATGTGCTGGGCTAAAGCAGCAAAGGGAGCTTGGGGCGTCCGGGTCTAGACTTTAAGGTTCAGGGTTCTCAGGGCTCCGGTGTTTAAGGTTTAGGATTTAAAGGATTGGACTAGGCTTTAGGGTGTCAGGATTCAGGCTTTCAGGTCTCACAGTACACTCAATCACTTCAGTGGAAATTGGGGAGATGAACTGCTTTAAAGCCTCAACTCCAGATGCAGCCCTGGTCGTGTCCCTGCGGCCTCGTCCGTGGAAACTGGTGGCAAAGCCGGATCTGCCTCAGGATGTTTGGGCCTAAGGGTTTAGGCATATGTAGGAAAACTGCTTCAGTGTTTCACCAGGGTTCACCTAGTTCTTGTAAGGCGCTGTGCGATTTTCCGAGATTTGAGAGGATGGAGGTGTCAGGTTATCCTGAATTAAAAAACCCCAACCCTCAAACCCCTATCCCTAAAGTATCTTGACCCCCCCAAACTCAAAGACCCCCTAAACTCTGACCCGCGAAGCCTGAACCCCTACATCCGTAACTAGTGTTTCTGAAGTCTGCCGCCCTCGGTGTCGAGGGCAAAAAGGCATCAGCGCGCTTTGGGGTTGAGGGTGGAAGCTAAACATCCCGAACCGAAACAACGAAGCCCAGAAAGGTTGCCCCGAAAGCCCAACTCCCAGCCGCTAACAACAATAAAACCGTAACACAGCTTTAGGGTTTAGGATTCAGGGCTTCGGGCTTGGGGCTTTAGGGCGTCAGGGCTTTAGGGTTTAGGGCTTGGGGCTTAGGGTTTACCTAGCAGCCCCCTTAAAGGGAACCCCGAACCCCGCAAAAAATCGGTTCTGAAAAACTGAGCTTGGCTGTTCGGGGCACTGCAGCAGCGGCGGCAGCTCCGAGAGCAGCGGCCGCAACGGCATGCGCCAAAGACAGCTCCTGCGCCGGATCTGGGGTTTGGGGGTTTGGGGGTTTACGGGTTTGGGGGTTTAGGGGTTTAGGGGTTTAGGCTTAGGGGTTTGGGGGTTTGGGGGTTTAGGGTTTAGGGGTTTTGCGTTTAGGAATTTGGGGTTTAGGGCTTAGGGGTTTAGGGTTTCGGGTTTGGCCGTTCAGGGAGTTTAGGGTTTAGGGGTTGAGGGTTTCGGTTCCTGCAAGGGTCCTCCTTACTACGGCGGGTTTGGGGTCTGAAGGTGTGGGCTCTCAGGTCTCAGGTCGTAGAGTTTCAGGGTCAATGGTTTTGGTTCCAGGGTTTAGGGTTTTTTTTAAAGAAAGGGTTTAGGGTTTAGGGTTTAGGGTTCCAGGGTTCCAGGGTTAGCGAGTCGGGTCTGATTGAGTTGTAGGGCCAGGTTGGGCTCGCAGAAACGACGGTGTTCAGGGCTTGAGGCTCACGGCTCCAGATTTAGGAGTAGCTTAGGGCTTCGGTGCAAAGGCTCCACAGCTATGCTGGAGAGTAGAGCAAAAGCCATCTTAAGCTTCGGCAGGCTTTGGCTATTGATATCATCATCATCTACTACTACTACTACTACTACTACTACTACTACTGCTACTACTGCCACCACTACCACTACCACTACCACTACCACTACCACTACCACTACCACTACCACTACCACTACGACGACGACGAC
>CAJNJA010018529.1:0-10553 GCA_905231915.1 Symbiodinium necroappetens | reverse complement strand
TATGTACATACATGCACACATACATACATACATACATACATACATCCATGCATACATACATACATACATACATATGAACATATGCATGCATGTATGTATGTCTGTGCACGTGTGTGTGTGTTCACGAGGGCTTTGTGAAAGCGCATCGCTTGCTGATACGTCCGGGAACCGCAGCCCGCGTATGGCTTTAAGCAAAGAAGCCCTCCAGTCCAGCAGTCAAGCCCTGCGGGTTTGGATTACGCCGGGCTTCAACAAGGCTCCCATTGCATCTTGCACCCTTCAGTAATCACCCAAGCTGCGACCCCATCGGCTAAATCCCAAAATGCCACCGGAAACCCAACTCCGGAGGGTCGAGAGCTCTGCAGGAGGCGCCGTTCTGGCCCTCGGCCCGCCAGGCTCCGAGGCCTCGGATTGCAGGGATCTTGGCTTGGTTTAGGTTTGGACGGTGTTGTTTTGGTGTCGGGGCCGGAAATGTCCTTAAGAGCTGGGGTATGGAACTGGTTTCGGGGGCGATGACTGCAGGTTTGATACTTTCCGGTTGCTGCTGGATGCGGGGGCTTCGGGATGTCGGGGGCTCGGTGTGCGGATTTCGGGTTGTGCTTCGGGGCATGCGGCCTTAGTGGCGGAGAAAGGGTCTAGGCAGACGTTATTGTTAAACAGTTCGGTTGGTTCTGCTTATCGGCAGTGTGCATGCCGGCCCACTCCATCCGCACTGCACAGCAACAACCACATTCCTAGCAAGTCAGACTCCCGAAAGTGCATAGCCCATTTTCGACAACGCAAAATGCAATTTGGCAGCTGTTCTGCATCTTACAGTTCCTGTAGACTAGAGAGCCCGTCCAAGTAGGAGTTTACAAGGACTGCAACATTTGGAACATTGCTCGGTTCCGGGCAACCTCTGTGGAAGCAATGGCCGCAGTACAAGCGGGTGAAGGGCGTGTCCTGAAGAAACCGTCACTATAGTTTAGCATTTCTGCCGGGGTTGGGGTTTACTACACGGGCCTCAACGTGCAGGGTTTTTGTTTTCAGGTTTGGTTTAGTTTAATTAGCTTTATGAGGCCTTAGTGCCATCGGCTGCATAGCCTTGGGGCGTTGGACAAGCTCCCGCTACAGTACTCTGCGCAAGTCTTTTGGCACCACGGATCCGCAGACCGAGGCCCCCACACCACCCTCTGGGCCTTCCATGCAGATGACCTGAGCTGCAGCCAGGGCCAACTCGGGACCCACGCAGCTTTTGCTTTTAGCTTCAGTTCGGGACGAGGGGGCTTGGCTCTGTCGAGCTCAGGAAGGCTAAGGGAGGGTTCCTCGATCAGCATCGTAGATGTCAGAGAGCTCAAGGAATGCACATCAGACACGGTCAATGAGGCTAAGAAGAGCCGCAGACCTGCAGGAAGCCGCATTGCTGGCATGCACTCGCAGCGCTCGTCCAGGCATTTCCGTTCTCCAGACTCAAGATGCTGTGCAACCTTGCCAAACCCTCGAGAGAAGCCTGGAAACTTCGCTGCAGAACCAGCGCACCATGCCGGAGTCTCCTGACTCCGCGCACCTCTAAACACCCGTCTCGGGGGCCTTGCCTTCAGCATTCCGCGCCGCACCCGAGCCCCCCACGCACATCTCGCCTTTGAGCTCCTCTGCTGTGGCAGATATGTCCTCGCCGAGCACCTGCGGCTCGGGCTGATGAGCTCGGGGCTGAAGCTGTGTGTTTCAGGCGGATCTTGAGAGGGGCTGTAATGAAAAGGTAGGGTTTTGGAATTTTTTGGACAGCAGGTGCACAGGGACTACTAGCCACACTACAGGGGAATACTATTTTGAGGCCTTCAGGGCTCTGTGAAGCTCATTCTCAATCCTTGCGTCCTAGCTTGGATTCCGACCTCGACGAGATCAACCTTCCCTTACTTGTTGGAGGCTCTCGGCTGCATTTGTCAACCTACCCTGTGTCCAACCCGAAACTCCTACAGGTAGGACCTATGACATGTCCCCACGACATGTCCCTCTTACTATAATTCCCTAAAGCCCTGAATCCTAAACCCCGACAGCTCAAACGCCAAGCTTCCATGAACCCTTCATGTAGAACTGAGATGCCGGCCGCTGCTTCTGCCACCTTTACTCTCTCCTCTTCGCTTGCAGCCTCAGGAACCGCCTCGGTCTGCTTGCTCCGCAAGAAGTTGAGAAGCGCAGGATGTTTTTCGCGCTGGAGATTGGGGTCTATACGAAGTACACGGCGAGCAGGGCTGGGCGGATCTTCGGGTTTAAGCTCCCTGTTGCCTGAGCATTGTACAGCGACCTCGATCCTTTTGGGGACTCCAAGTAGTCCCTTGGTGCCATGGTGGAATTCCGGCTTTTCTAAGACCCCGCATATCGTAAATCCAAGGATTCTACGAAGGGTCTCGGTTCAGAAAGCAGACCAGCCCGGCCACCTGCAGCCGACGCACCCCTGCTTGAAGGCCCAAGAACTCAGACATACACTACCATCCGAAACCTTGAGTTTCACAATCTCGTAGTACGTCCGATTAAACTAGCACATTCTATTGTAGTATACTGTGTTATGCCTGACATCCGAAGTTTCATCTGCCAGTATACTGCTCTATGAGGATTTCGGGACCCTGCCAAGAGCGCTTCGAAGGCATGGAGTGATCTGGGCTGCAAGGTCGGCCGCATCCTAAGCCCGAGGATGCAGGGCTCGCATCTTTTCGCGTTACGTGAAGGGATTCGTTTGGGCTGTAAGAAAGCTTGGGGTCTGTGATTTGCAGAGATACGGCTTTAGTGCACCTCAGCTGGATATGTTTGGTGTAGAGTCTTCGGAAGCTGACGCTCACGTTGTTTTGCCTGCAGAACCATTGGCTACACTGAAGAACTGAAGACTGGAACGATCTCAGAGTCATCTGAGCTCAATGCATCGCCGGAGCGAGCATGGCCGGAATCTCCTGCCGCGCACGAGGCAGTACCAAACCGATCCGAATCATAAACGTGTCAGGATTTCGGGGTCTATGGCTTGCTTCGTCGTAGGACTTAGATCCGAGCTTTTTTCGTACGTGCCACGTCTGGCTCCGGGCACAATAGGATACGGCTGCACGGCATGTCACCATGCCTATCAGGCCTATCAACAAGTATGGCTATTATCAGTACATATTATGCAGGTCATCGCCGCCTGAGAACGAGTGATCACCAACAGATGGGCCATGAATAACGGCGATACTGCAGCTGGGCGTGAGCAGCGATCATGCAGAAAAAATACCATTCGGAAGTCCGAACGCTCGTGCTGCAGTCGAGAGAGAGACACACAATGAGAGGGAGAGCGAGAGAGCGAGAGAGAGAGAGAGAGAGAGAGATGGAGAGAATGAGAGCAAGAGAAAAACAAAACAACCAGACACAGAGAGAGGGAGAGAGAGGACAAAGGACAGATGGATAGGCGGTCGGATGGACAGGCACGCAAAACAAACAGAGACAGAGGCAAAGCTGACAGAGGGAGAGAGTTGGGATGGAGAGGTGATGGGTGATGGCGTGCCTGTGCCCAGTTGGCACGGTTCAGCAGGGCTGGACACCTCTCGAGCAAGGGCTCGAGTAGTCTCTCCTGGACCAGGGCGACAGAGATATCGCGTGATGTGGAGGTGCGGATTATCCAAGCTTAAAACTTAGTGCTCCTTACCGGTGTGCGATGACTTCTCCTGCAACAGATGGCAGAAGAAACCTGCCTTAACCCCAAGCCTTACACCCACACGGTGAGTCATCTGGGGTTCGCGCTCTTGTGCCACCCAAAGCAGCAACAAGGTGAAGTACTGTGGAACCACCAGCCAAGCCTCCGCAATGTGGGATTCTTGCGGGGACTTGATTCGTTTGTTGGGTCTGAGGACGGTTGGGCACTCTGGGAAAATTATTCTGTGTGCCTTCAGGAGGTCCAAGTTGCTGGCAAAGTAGGATGTGCAGCCGCGAACCCTTCAGATGATTCCTGCTCCCACAGCAATGCCCAAGCCTACACGCCAGCAAAGCTCTCCAGGCAGCGCCTGACGAGGCAGCGTGGATTCAGGTTTGCTTGAAGTTGCAGTTTTAGCCCTACACCGCTCCATACCAGCGACAGCAGTGTATCTCACAAACCATGCAGAAAGACTTAAGCTGGTAATGAGCTGGTCGTAGTCCTGCGCAGACTCAATCCATGGTTGCACCTGAGAAGACCCAGAAGCCTTCTCTGCATTGTCCGCAGAAAGCTATGGCCTCCTCCAGATTCGAAGGTGCGCAGAGTGGTAGAAGAACCTCGGGCTCGCCAGCACCCAGAGCTTGAGTCTGTTGCAGAGTCACTGTAGAGTTCATCGTATGGTCGGGTGTCTGGACGAGGCAGACCTGAAAGCTGCCATGTTCTCGAGACCGTGAGTCACACTCAACTCCCCCCAAATCCGAATCAACAAAGACAAGCTGGGCAAGCAAGAACGATCCTCGGGCCCTTGGGCCGGTGCCAAAGCTGCGAGGCATTCCCCGCACCTGGTCGCAACGTGGTCGGCTGTTCTACAACTAGTCAAGTAACGGCAGGTTGCAGGGGTTTACACCTTCACGCTTAGGAGCTCAAGGCTGTTAGGGCTGCTGGCTGGGCCTGATGGCATGATTGGGCTCCGAGACATTGGATCCAGCAGCTGAGCAACACCATCTGCGATACACCCCAGTGCTCTCGACCCACCACCCCAAGCGAGCAAAAAACCAATAGACCTAAGCCCCAAGCCCCTAAACCCTAAATGCCTTAAACTGCTAGGCCCCGTATACCCTAAACCGGAGCCAAGGCACAGTACTGCCAGCGTAAACGCCGACAGCCCCTTGTCTGCCCTCAAGTCGGGGCTCACCTGGCACCCAGCAAGCCCAATACACCCCCTCGAAGAGGGAATCTTTTTCAAACATTTTTAGCGAATATGTCTTCTTTCAAGAGTACGATACCTGCGTTGAACGGATGTTGGGGCTCGCATAGGCACGATCGGCACTGCCGGGTTTGGGTCCCAGATGTAAGGGTTTGGGCTCGGGGGCTGATGTTTATGAGCTGAGATTCGGTTCACTCGTTTAGCATCAGCACTAGGCACGTCTCTGTACGGGGCAATGAACCCGAAGAGCCCAGCATGAAAGCCTCAACCTCAGAACGCTGCTATCAAGCTGAACATGATCACAGCTTGATGTTGACAAGGCGGTGGGTCCCCGACGCCCGTTCTGAGAAGGTAGCGGCAAACGTCGAGGTGCCCGCCACCTGGAACGTCACGACTCGGAGCTTGCATGGGTTCAAGCTCTGCAGTTTACGAGCACGGGGACAGCCCGCAGATGCAGGCGTTCAGAAGCTTTCGTGCAGGCTTCTCTCTCCGATCGCGCTGCACTTACTCTGTCAAAGAGGAGTCTGCTGGCACTCAAATCACCCGTACACTCTGCAGTATACCCAGGTGTGTCAAAGCTCTTGCTCGATTCAGGCTGTGGCTCGCTGCAAAGTGCAGTGCTCTCGCACCGGTGGAGCCATTCTCCCGGAAAAAGCCGACCATTCCTCAGCAGTCCACATTCAATAGATTCCTTTTGCCAACCGAAGCCGGTGGTCACTCCGGATCTATGTCAGAATTCGCCGCGAAAGTCAACGTCCTTTTGGCAGTCTCTTCCCATTAATGTTTACGACCCTCCCGGCCCTTTTCGTTTCGTCTGTTCAAGATAAGACCATGCGCAATTCTGCTTCCAGCTGTCATCCAATCGAAGCCACAAACCATTGAAGAGCATAGTTTAGTTCTGAGGGTCCCACTGATGGATCCTACTTGTAACCGCTCATTTTGGCATTCAGGTAATTAGAGACAACCCTAAGCCTGAGGTGTTATGAGAAGCCGAAGCTCATGACTTTCCTTCTCCTCCGGAGCTCAGGAACTTCGTACCATAAGAACTTGCAAAGGCTTGGCCGCCGGCTTAGAAAGCCGCATGCAGAAGCCCCATCGATAGGGAGCAACTGCTGCTGCTGGCTAACACCTGTGCACATGCCATGGTTTTGGCTTTGAGCGGAGCTTGAGTGCGTCGGGCATAAAGCACAAACTCCCGAGTTCAAACAAAAAGATAGGAGTTCACAAATTCGAAGACAAGGTGGAAACCCTCAGCCCTCCTTGCAGCATAGCTCGCCCACACAACCTAAAACTACACTCGGAGACATCCGCTTGCAATGGATCTGTTGAACTGGCTCAACAATCCACACTCAAAGCCATCCTCAGAGCGTGCAGTACTTCTGGGGACAGATGTACGAAGCTCAGATACTTCGAGTTGTGGATGCAGCCTGATCCCCGCATCCGCGCCCGGAATCTGTGCATTCTGAGACCTCCAGATCGATGGAGGTCGGCCCCTCGAACGTAGAGGTACTGGGCTGCCTGGAGATTCCTGCGCACCACCCGGCCTACGGGCCGCTACTTGAAGCAGGAGAAGGATTAGGATGCGATCGGAAAACCGAACCTGGTGCAAAACTGAACTATCGCCCCTCCAGGTATGCAGTTATATGGGATCCAGGTCAAAGGAACCCTGAGCTCACGCAGCCGTCACTTTTGCTGCCTGCCTGAAATCCCATCCTCGATGATCAGTCATCAAGATGAGCCATGACGTCGTGTGTTTGCAGTGCAGTGCAAACGCCGAACAACAATTTACAACACATTACCCAAAGCATCTGGCAACAGGTGCACAAATTCACAAAGCCAGATGGGCAGCATGCGGCCTCTGAGTTGAATTCGGCTGGTGTATGGGCAGAGCTTTCTGTGTCAGCAGTTTCTAAGAGGAGCATCACCATCGATGGTTCATTAAATGGTTGTCTCACAGGACATGCGATTTACGTCGAAAGGTTCATCGATCACTCTCCATGCCTCTATTCCAGCAGTGGGAAGTCACAAATTCTGCAATGGTGTGAGCTCGGTCGTCTCAGCGCGGCCGGCGAATCTGAGTGTTCACGTGCCACTCATCCAACAACGAAGCTCTCTGACTCTCTTTGGGCTTCTTGCTGGCCCGTCGCACGTCCGCAGTCTCCGGGACCACGGGCCGCGCGGGCTTCTCCCGCTTCAGGCAGCTGAAGAGCTCTCCTAGTGGTTCGTCCTCGATAGCCATTTTCTGGTCCTCTGATTGCCCGGCCAGTCTCTCCTTCTGAGTGACAGTTTCGGTCCGCTGCGCCTGAGGCCGGCCCTTCTCGCACTCCGAGGAAAGCTTCACGGACGGAGGCAGGGAAGGATCCAGCGTGCGGAATACACCGTGGCCCAGCAATGCACCAGTCGACTGCCGCAGCGCAGGGCAACAGCACACCATGGAGGAGATGAGATTGTGCCTTGTTTGTGCTTCAGCTCTCATACCTGTGGAATCGCAGTTCTTAAATCTTGCTGGTAAGAGTGTTTTCAGTTGTTGCTGCTTTTGTTGTTGTTGCTGCGGGGTGTGCTGCTTTCTGTTGTTGCTTTGCGGTTGGCTGAAAATTGCTGCTCTGCGGCACAATTGCTAGTGCTAGTACTACTTTTTTGCTATGACTGTGGGGTGCGTTGCTTTGGCACTCGCTGCGGTGCTTTTTCTCTTTTGCTGTCGCTGAGGGGTGCTGTCGCTGCCGGGAGCTAGATTTCTCCCCCTGTCGCTGCGTTGCCCTTTTGTGTTTTTTTTTGCATGCTTTTAGGGACCTTGGAGAAGCTGTGTCTTGCGGCAAGCTTGTCTTGTGTTGCTGCTGAGGAGCCGCCAGGGCTCGGCTCACTCACTGACTCACTCACTCACTCGCCCGTGTGAGACGCTGGTTTGGATTTTTGTTGTTGCTGTGACCGCAGGCTTCACTCACTCACTCACTCACTCACTCACTCACTCACTCACTCACTCACTCACTCCACTCGAGGGATGCTCGTGTCCTGCAGACCTTTGTTTGGTGGTTGATGTTGGTTTGTTGCTGTCAGTTCTGCTGCGGGGTGCGAGGAGCTGCATTCGCCCACGAACAGCACAAATCAAAGGTCGACATGATCTTGCCAAGGTGCATGCCCGGTGTGCGCTTCACTTTCTCGTGCCAGAATCCCGGCTGGAAGTTTGGAAATTCAGTTGACCAGTTGGCCAAGGATGTCACTCCAGGCCATGATGACTCATTCGGTGTGCCCAGTAGCTTAAACTGCTGGAAGAGCATGCCTATCTCCGAGGAGCCAGGGAACAAGGGCTCGTTCAGCAGCATCTCTGCAAAGACACATCCCAGTGACCAAACATCGAGCCGCACACCGCAGTGGCCACAGCTCTCTGATCCTAACAAGATCTCCGGGCCACGATACCATAGTGAGGCCACCTTGTGTGTCTCCGGGCTTTGCGAAACGGTTGGCTGAACGACCACGGAGCGAGCCAGGGAGAAATCGCACAACTTCAACTCATCGCTTTCTGGCTTCACCTCAATGACTCAAAGTCATTACAAAGCTACTGCACGGTAAAAAATGTCAGATCAATACATCACACATCTACAACTGCCTTAAGTGTTCAACGACTCAGACGACTCAGACACTGCGGCTACTCGTGACTCGTGATTCGATTATAGCTCAGCTCAGCCACGAGGATGTTCTGGGGTTTGACATCCCTGTGCGCGACGCGATGAACGTGGCAGTGAGCCATGGCATTGAGCAGCTGCCAGGAGAAGCGCACCACCCCTTACGGCGGGAATTCTTTTGTTTTGGTTTCATCCTTGTCGTGCTAGGAGCTCTTGCTTATAGCCAAGGCTCGACTTTCGGAGAGGGAGCCTGCTTCTTGCATGTACCGTGCGAGGTCGCGCTCGAAGTACTCGAAGACCATGAAGAGCTTTCCTGCTTCTCCATAGACTTCCAGCAATGGCCTCAGTGTTTCAGATCGACGCACCCTGGCCGTACACCCATGAGGTGGTTCCTGCGATGCTGCTCCTAGGCCACGAGTCGAGGGTAAAGCGCCGTTGCAAACGCGGGCTTTGGGTTCAACGAGGCGCTTGGGGGACTTCTGCTGTACAACTTTGTGTGACTATTTTGCGAAAGGTCAATCTGGTGTTGGGCTGTGGAGCACCCATGTACTCTCTGAGCGCTCGAAATTGCTTGAGGTTCCGGGCAGCTGGCTTTAAGTTCTATGCTGGCATGCGGCAAAATCCACTTAGATACCCTGACTGGGTCCCCAAAGCCACACTAACTACGCTCTCCGTTAGTCTAGCCATTTTCTATTATTCTCCGTACACAACCATCATTCGATCTAAGCTCTGTTGTACGGTGTTGCAAGATTTGCAGCACTGTCTTGTTGCGTTACCAGCAGCACCGTCTTTGCCAAGGAGCACGATGCCCGGATGCTTGCCGAGGGACTTCAACACGGCCACCTGCCAACACATCATAAATAATCAGTTCTGCTTGAACCAAACACAATCATGCAAGAGGGGTGAATACCTGGAAGAGGGTGTTGCTGCACACGAAACTAACTGCATTGGATGATGAAGTGTTCCTTGCTTTGGCTTTTGGAGGAAAAAACAGTTGAGACTTCGGGTCTGGGTTGGGCTTCCTTCGATTCGCAAAGCTGGGCGTGGAAACGTATCGAAAGGACGTTTTGTTACACTACACATCCCTGTCTGCATATATGTGTATGTACAGCTAGACTCTCTCGCGATAACATCAAAGCTGACGCCACCTCGCGGAGTACTTGCGCCGAAGCCCCGAACGCCCCCAGGAGGGACGGGCCATCAGAGGTACCTCCAGAAGCCCGAGGGCCCTAAAGCTTGCAGACCTGTGTAACTTTATTTGCCAGAGCTCTTCAAGTTGTCAACAGAACCGCGGAAATTAGGTCGAGAGCAGGAGAGAAAGAACAGCAACCCGACGAGCAGGATCATCGAATAGCTCTGGAGGAAGGCACGTCCAGATTTCAGATCTTCAAAGTAACTCAAAATGTGCGGAACATGGAGGTACACAGAGTTAGCGATCTTAACCGCCTCAAGGCTCGGAGTTATGCTATCCCCAAAGTAGCACCGAGGAAGAGCACCCAACCCCTGAAATGTGCGGAGCTTTACACCGTAAGTCCCAAACATCGTACCATAGGCATACACCAGCGCAGTTATCATCTTACTTTTCCAGCCTAGTAGATTTCCGGTCAACTCTAGCATCCTGCGGGAATCTCTGAGGTAGTTGCTGCCTTCGAGGATATCCTGATTGCATGAAGAACGAATAAGAAGATTTACACTTGTCCTATATTCCCATATTGCAGATTTCTTTGATTCCGAAGCCAGTTTGGGTATGTCTATATGCAAATATACATATACATACATATATATATATATGTATACATGTGCAAATATACATACACACAGATGTTTTTGTATGAATGTATGTATATACGAATATTCATATTATGTTATGCTATGTTATGTGTGTACACATGATTATGCATACATGATTATATATGTATGAATATGTATGTATGTATGTATGTATGTATGTATGTGTGTGTGTGTGTGTGTAGGTAGGTAGGTAGGTAGGTAGGTAGGTAGGTAGGTAGGTAGGTAGGTAGGTAGGTAGGTAGGTAGGTAGGTAGGTAGGTAGGTAGGTAGGTAGAGGGCCACGCACCAGCTGACAAACCCGATG
>CAJNJA010018527.1:0-10217 GCA_905231915.1 Symbiodinium necroappetens | reverse complement strand
TAGAGGTTTCGGGATTAGGGTTTAGGCTCTGGGGAAAGAGGCAGGTGCGGGCTCTGGGTCCTGTTTGTCTCGTTCTGGCTAGGGAATCAGGGGCGAAGGTGCGGTGGAAAGCTTCTTTTTGCTTGGGGCTACACGGCATTGAGCTCCTGGGGTCCAGGCGATGCACCGACAGCAGTCTTAATGTCCCTCGTCATATTCAGTTTTGTGATGCCGGTTTGAGATTTACCATGTTTTGATGACCTTGTGCTCTGTAGATTCGTGTGATTCTTGCGCAGTGCGGTTTCCGTGCTTTCCTTTTTGCCTTATTGACTGCCACTCAAGTCCTTCAAGACCTCGCGGAATCCGAGCGCACCCATTGTGATTCAGTATCCCCCAACACCTCTAAAGCTCCAAAAAAACGAGGCAAACCTAAACCTGAAACCCTAAACNNAAGCCCTAAGCCTTAAACCCCCAAACACCCCCCGCCCGAAAAGGGCACCTAAACGCCCCGAAGGTTTTGCAACCGCTTCGGCGCGGAAGGCCACGGGCTTTGAAGCGGCCCTTAGGATTTTAGGGGTTTGGGAGTTTAGGGTATNNNTTAGGGTATTGGGGTTTTGGGGTTTAGGGTTTAGGGATTTGGAGTTTAGGGTTTTAGGAGTTTAGGGTTTTGGGGTTTTGTAGGGTTACGGGCTAGCGGCCTGAAGAATTTGGGGTGCACATAGGTAAATTTTTGAGCAACTATTTAGGCCCTTGTGTTGGGTCGGGATGTGTCGGGTTCGATAGGGTCTTGTAGTGCTGTGAAGGGCTTTCCGTTCTTTCTTGTCTTGCAGTTGTTTTTACAAGGTTTTTTATTTGAGTGATTACGCGAAGGGCTGTATTCAGGTTTCAGGTTCTCTGTTGGCAGCGGTGCTTGCTTTTATCTAGGAGTTCTGACTTCAGGGTTCAAGGCTCTCGGAGGGGTAGCCTCTGGTGCCTTACATGTTATAGGTGTTTGCCAAAATGGTTTCTTAGGGCTCCTATACAACTAGGACCCAGAGTAGGCCCTTATTCTCTTTTATAGGGCTCAGGTTCCCTTATAAAGTCCTGTAAACCAACAAGGGCACCCTTTTTATTCCTAGGTTTCTCTTAGGGCTCCTATACAAGAACGTATCCCAGATGCCTCTTCCGAGTATTCAAGACCTTCGTAGTACCCGAAGCGCAGGGATCTCGCTGTAGGCTTCAGGAACCTGCCAAAAACTTACCGCTTAAAATCAGGTAAACTCGAGGTATACACACCAAGTTCGATAGTATAGAGGTCTGAACAAGTACTAATCGTATTAAGACAGCGCACTATCTAATTTAGCGGCGAACCCCGTTCTACTTAGTAAGGCCTCGATTGTATGTAGATCCCTAGCCAAGCCGTTCACCCGAAAAGGCCCCAAACCTTGGACCCGAATGTTTGGAAATCCCTGAACCCTAAACCCTAAATCCCAAGCCTGAGTGCCTTTGGCACAAGGTACCATGGTCCACTGGCCACGTGGCGATCCAGTGGGAGACGGCACGCCCTGTCATTACGCTTGGGGTTTAGGGCTGAGGGTCTAGCTTAGGGGCTTAGGTTTGGGCCAATCCTGCCTGCCGCAACAGTCCCATATTGAGGAAATGCCAGAGACCTCGCATGCCTACGGCTTCTGCCCATGGAAACTTCCTGCAAGGTTTTATTTCGGGAAGGTTGCGGGCGGCTTTTGGGGGCTTAGACAACTTCAATAATGACAAGCAGACCAAAAAGGGAGCTTTGCGTGGAACATCCATCCCCAAGGTCGCTTGTGGATGAGTCTGCCATGCGAGGGTCACACTAGGCTGCAGCATAATTTCCGAGCTGGGCGACTGGGGACCACGGTGGGCAATGTACCGCATGCTTCTTGTTCGTGTTGTTTAGCTTTGGGTCCAGGGTTAGACAGAAGCAAGATTGCTTGCCTCAGACCTGAACACTGTAGGGTTTCCGGTCCTAATTGAAGAACTTAGAACTCTGATTGTTCATCAGGAGTGAACCTATTTTTTGCTGTTGTTGCTTCCCTTCTTACTTCTGCCGCCGATCGCGCAGGTGCTGGAGAACTACCTTTTCCCGGCTACTTGGTACACCTACAGTGTTTGGGGGTTTAGGACCGTTCTGCTGAGCATCCTCATCGGCTGTGCTATCTGGGCAGATGCGACGAGGAGACTATCTTGCCTTTCCGCCTTGTCTTGGCCCTAAGCCCGAAACCCTAAACTCAAAGCCACAAACCTGAAGCCCTAAAAACTTGAAGTCAGGATGGCTTGGAGTGTGCTAGGTCATACAGGAGCTCCCACTTATTTTTGTTCTTGTTCCTCGCCTCTGCGCATTTCTGTTCTCATTTTTTGAGCCGCCCACTTTATTCAGTAGTCATTGCAGCTCTTCTCTACATAGGGCTCAAGGCTTGCGGTTCTTTGACCCCAAGCCTGAAAGTTAGCAATCCTCTCCTCCCTTGTAGTCCCTCTATGAATAGTTCTCTAATTTAGGGTCCCTTTTAGGGTCCTTTTCTTAAGGGTTCCGTACTTTATTGGGGATCCTAAAAAGGGACCCTAATTTAGAGAACCACCCAAATAAGTTCACTAGAATGTACGCCAAAAGGATGCAGGCAAGCCCCTCAAGGCCCCACTGTGAAAAGTCTCAGAATGAACGTGTCTTGAGGATGACTCAGCTCACCACGACTCCTATCTGTGGCGCGGCGGCAAGGGGCAGAGCTTCAGCGAAGAGTCTGCTGATTGTAGCTGGGGTTTGGGGCTTGGACGTGTTGAAACTATCCCCAAAGTGGGAGCCTGTTCTGGACCCGGGGACTTAAAGTAACAATTAAACTCCAGCTTGTGTAACCTGAGACCCCAAACGCTGAACTTCGCCCTAAACAACATGCAAACCAGGCAAGAGCCACAACAAAGCAACAAACCAAGAAAGGAAAGAAACTCCCGTAAACCCGAGGCTCCAAACCCTAAACCCTAAACTCCAAACCCCAAACCCGTAGAACAAAAAACCCAAACCCTAAACCCGAAACCCGGAATCCCAAAGCCCCAACCCCTCAGGTTTTGGCCACCGGCCTACTCTCTGTTCATCACGCGGGTCCTGCCGACAGACAGCCCCAGTGCGTGGTGGTAAAAGACCGGCTAGTGCCTGGGGTTTTGCAGGGTTCTTATAGAGGTTCTACAAGTTTGTATTGGGGACTAGAAGGCAGGGTTCTACAGGGGTTTATAAGGGTTCCGTTGCTGTGAACTTCGGGTAAGGCTTTCTGAGTAGTCTTGGGTTGGAGTGTGCGGCTTAAGCTTTTTTTGGGTCTGGGGCTTACGGTTTATTGTTTAGGGTCGAATTAAAAATAGGGTTTCGAGGTTAAGGGTTTGGGGCTGAGTCAGAATCAAGAGTTTGAGTTTTAGGTTTCTTTGGGATTTGCAGATGTGCTTGACTTTCCAACTGTTTCCCACACCAGCGGATTTTAGGGATATTCGGATCTGGGGTTGGTCTTCAGGATGTTTATGGTTGGGCATGGGGTCAACACCACAGCTGTGGCATGAGAAACTAACAGTGGACCGACCCTCCGATGTCATTTAACGCCACCCCAGTTTAAGTTTTGGTGGATGTGCGGCGAGGGACCTTCATGCTGGCTATTGTTACGGCGTACTTTCGATGCTGGTACTGCTCCTACTACCTATTCCTACTACTTCTGCTAACTTTAGTCTTTGCATCGATGTGAAAACAGCTACATATATCACAGAGGCCTGAATAGTAAATGACAGTACCCTGAGCCCTAACCCTAAACTCTGAAACCCGAATCCTGAGTCCCTGGCGCCTTCAACCCCAGAACCCCAGTATAGGGTGCGTAGGAATAGTCTTCCTTAGCCTCCTTATATATCGAGGATAGTAGAAGATGCCCCAACATCTTCTTGGCATTCATGAGGCCTTATACCAAGCCCTAAGCCCTAAGCCCTGATAGTAACCTGCAAGAGAACCCTTCCCAGGAACCCGACGCCTAGATCCCAAAGCCCTTTTCCAATCATCAAGGCCCTTTTTTTCACACCCCCGTAAGCCTTATCACAAGTGTAGAATTCCTTGAAGGAACTCTTAAAGGAACCCTCGAACCCAGAATCCGGAGCCTAAAACCCAAAAGCCGCTGTCCAGGGAGTGGTCCCGGTCTATGGCGCAACTGCCCAGCCGGAAACTTGGTCCTGGGGATCGTCGAGGATGTGGGGTAACAGGGTGGGGCCTACGGGTTCGGCAGTAGGATTAGGAACCCTAAACCCCAAAACCCCAAACCCTAAACCCCAAACCCGAAACCCTAAACCCTACACCCCAAACCCTACACCCCAAACCCTAAACCCCAAACCCTAAACCCTACTAGGAGGCAGGGTTGAGGCATGGAGGGTTAGAGTTGAGAGGGGTCCGTTTGTGCGGTCTTCACAAGGATGTTGGACTCGGCTTGCACAGGTCTTCCGACTTGCTACGCTTTGCAAACATGAATCTAGCTCTCAAGCTCCAACGAAAAGTTGGCGCAAAAAATCCTAAACCCAGACCCCTAAACCCTAGACCCTAAACCCTAAACCCTAAACCCTAGACCCCTAAACCCTAAACCGAGCCCGCGAAGCCGGGGTCCTACTGTAGGTTTCCAGATTGAGGGTTCCAAGTTTGGGGTGCACCTACAAGCTTAAGTAGCTTTGCTATGCCTACAGGAGACCCTAAGGTTTAGGGTTTAGGGTTTCCTAATCCCTACACCTCTTTATGGCAAGCTCTTGACAAGTGGACTGCAGTGGAGCCCCCCTGGACCGCAAGAGCCCTCCCCACCCAGGAAAGCCCCAAAAAGCTCGAAGGGCCCAAGGCCCCCCCAAGGCACCCTAAACTCCCCAACCCAAAAGCCTATCATCGTTTAGGGTTTAGGGTTTAGGGACCTAAACCCCGAACCCTAAACCGATTATAGGCTTTTGGGGTTGGGGAGTTTAGGGTTTAGGGACCTAGAACCCCTGAGCTCAACAGCTCCCGAAACCCCAAGGCACCCGAAACCCGAAACCTGGCGCCGAGGCGATGGGAGAAACTCCCTGACGGTGGTGTCCCGCCCTCGGTGCAAGAGACCCACCCCTAGACCCTAAGGCCAAAATCCTAACCCTGTGACGGGGGTATAAGACCTAGGTTGGAGACCCTAAACCCTAAACCCTAAACCCTGAACCCAAAACCCTGAACCCTAAACCCTGAACCCAAAACCCTGAACCCAAAACCTTAAACCCTAAATCGAGTTTCGGCGTTCATCTTGAGCCTAGGCCTTAGGTTCAGGCTCGGGGTTGCGGGTTTGGGGTCTGCATTGCTTTAGGGTTTTATAGAGTTTTGGGGTTCAGGGTTGAGGGGCCCAGGGGCCTCAAGCCCCAAGGCTTTGAACTATACCGCCAGACGTAAGTCTAAAATCGTGAAAATTTTAGGGTTTAGGTTTTAGGGTTTATGAAAGATTCAGTCCAGGACAACACCTCTGAACCTCGGGTTTTTAGTCGTCTCCCGCGCCAACTGTTGTCTTCCTATTCCCATGATATGTTGAGACCAGGTAACCCAGGCATCGACATCCACTTCTGCCAAAGTCTCCTGAAGAGCTACGGCGTTGACTAGGGTTTGTGTGGCTTTACAATGCTGTAAACATGTTTGCTACATTACAGCATTCAGGCTTTTGCACAACTCAGGCATCTAAAGCGCACAGCCTAGACCACCCGCATCCCTGAAAGCCCCTGAAACGCCAGACTCCTGGTCCAAGTCCCCCTGCCCACCCCCAAAACCTGTCAACTCTCAGTCTTTTAACCCAAAACCCTCACACCCCTGAATCCCCGAACTCCGCAGTCCCCCAAACCGCTGCGGTGCCCGCCAAGCCCCAGGTCGAAGCCACGAGATGCGCAGGGAAGGGGTTGGGCCCTCAGACACAGCCAAGCCCGGACACCATAAGACCATAAAGACCTGAAATCCTAATTTAGGGTTTAGGGTTTAGGGTTTAGGGTCTAGGTTCTTACGCCCCTTTTTCCCCAAATCTTAAGCCCTGAATCCTAGACCCCTTAGGATCGGTGTTTGCATGGGCTCAACCATCCCAAGTCTCTAGCCCTGAACCCGAAAGCCCCAAGAAGATAATCGCTCCCAGCAAAAAGGCCGAACGCCCCAAGCCCCGATGCCCATTAGAGGCCTTCTACGATGTTGTCACTGGGTCATAGAGCCATGACGCCCGATATGGTGCAGATGTAACTTTGGTCAGATGTGACTGTGCATGTCGCGGTTTCTGCTCTTGTCTCTCTCAGGATCGATCGGTGCGGAGGGACCCCAAACCGAACATCCGAAATTGAAGCTCTAAGTCCCGAAATCCTGGTTTCCTTGCACAGAGCGGGCAAAGCCCAAAGAGCCCCTCGGAGGTGGCTAAATTTCTTGATTGTCTAGGACAAGATTGTATCGGTTGTTCGAGCACAGGGGCTTTACAGGCCTCTTCCACCACGCGGGCAAAAATATAAGCCGTGCTTACCTAACTGATAAGAAAATCCGCGCATGGAGCTCGACAGCACCTCCGTGGAAGATTATTTGGATTTTGAGACTAAGGAGTTCTCTCAACTCATAGAGGGATGAAGTACATGACCTGAGGCAGAGCGCGTAGTGGGCTGTCCGGGCCGAAGCAAACTGTTTACTGGTGCTTAAGCGAGCGTGGAGGAGGGAATATGCGGACTACGATAAGGGATTCTATAGGGACTGTTATAGGGATCCTCCTTAAATTAAGTAAGCACCAGTAAGTAAGCACAATGTAGGAGCCTTAATCATTGGAATAGGGCTTTGGAGTATATTATACTACACTTATAACCAAGAGCTCCAAACATAGTATAGGTAGCAGAGGTTGTCATTATGGCCCCTAGACTACCTAATTATGGTTTAGGCGCATTCCTGTTGCCTCTTGGTCATCTCATCCCCGACCCTGCCCCGAAAGCCCTCCATCCCAAAGCACTAGACCCTAAACCCCTAAACTCCCGAACCCCTAATTTATTTTTTTGTATGTATGTATGTATGTATATATATATATATAGTGTATATATATATATTAACATACATATATATATATACATACACATGGATCCACATACATATCCCAGCGCTTCAATCTAGACTCTGAAACTAGAGCTTTCTTCCAAAAAGCTGCGCGACCGAGGGCGATCCCTCTTCGGCATCCACCATCTCTCCCTTATCGCCCGGGTGCCCAAGCGCTTGACGCACCCCTGCCCCACATTATTCAATCGAGCCTTTGTCACTCTTGGCTACATTGTACATTTACGGTTTAGGGCTAAGGGTTTCATCGGCTACAATCAAGGTCACAAGAAGCCTACCACAAAGCAAGCCATCATGAACCCAAACATCGCAAGAATCGGGGGCGGTCTCAAGGCGATTCTAAGGCGTGGTGGGTAAACCTTCAGGCCTTTGGCTGCCGAGGGGGTTTAGGGTTTAGGGTTTCCGATTACTTCCAGAGCCCATGGCCTTTGTAAACTGCAGCCCTCACCGACCATTCCTAAAGTATGGAGATCCGTGTCCCTCAGCGCATGCATCCTACACCCGAAGCTTCCCAGCCCTTATCCTTACTTAGGATCGGAACGAAAATCCTGGACCCCGAGCCTTTTCGAGTCACTATCAACGATTATCATACAACCATTGGAGAGCTCTGAAACAGGCCTGCGAACACCCCACGCGCTAAGCTTGTACAACCCTTACAGCACCCGTCGAGAACTACAAAGCCCTATAGTACCCCTTGCACAAACTTTAGGCACGCTGAATGCAAGAATCCTATTCTAATCAGAAAGTCCCCTAAGCTACGCCGCTGCATGATAAGGAATTCAGCTTAAGCTGCCGTGATAAGGAAACCCGATCACGGACTACAGATCCCTACTATGGCAAGTGAAACTAAGTTCCTTGGACAAAGAACCCAGTAAACTGGTTTAGGGTTTAGGGTTCAGCATGCTACAACCTTAACCCCCAAACCCTAAGCCCTTACCCTTACACCCTAAACCCTAAACCCTAAACCCTAACCCCTAAACCCTAACCCCTCAACCCCTAAACCCTAAACCCTGAACCCCAAACCCTAAACCCCTGAACCCTTACACCCTAAATCCTAAGCCCTAAGCCCTACACCCCTAAACCCTTAGACCCCTGCAGCTTGGAGCCTCAAGCTCCGACCTCCAGGCCGTTGTCTTGGCGCTCGGCGTGAGCTGCCTGGTGCTGGCCCGAGCTACAGCTTAGGGGCCCCTATTAGGGTTTAGGGTTTAGGGTTTAGGGGCCCCCAAATCCCGAAATCCTACTCCTTAAGCTAAGGATTCGGGGCTTGGGGTTTGGGGTTCAGAGCTCAGGGTTTGGGTTTTGGAGTTTAGGATTTGGGCTATAGGGCTGCTGCTTGGCGAGAAACGCCCGAATCGTGCGCTCGCATGGCTTGTAAACTCACCCCGGCCACCCGCACGATAGTTTACTTAGTAGGGGGTTTGTGTGTTAGCTTATCGGCCAACCGTTTTTTGGCTAAGCTTGCCGGCGTCCAAGGTTGGCGATTAATCTGTAGCCATGCTACAGGTGCTGGTGCGGCAGGGTCGGCCACGCTTCTCAGAATACTGCTGTTGTTGTAATGGGGCCAACAGCGTCGGCCCGTATTTTTATCAGGGTTCCCGGGCCCTCACTGAGGGGGATTTCTAGAAAGCCTTGCCTGTTGAGGTCCATCTGTTCATGTAATTGATGTAATATAGGGGCCTTAATAATTAGAATAGGGTTTGGGGGCCCAATATACTATAATTATAATAAGGAACCCCCAAAATAATATAGGCAATTATTTAGACCCCTACAGTTACATAATGTCCCTGAGAAGGGCCTGCCCGTCGGCAGGCATCCAATAGTGGTCGAAGGTGATCTGCACGGGCAGGGAGGGTTTAGGGGGTTTAGGGGGTTTAGGGTGTGTTGGATTCTTCCAGCTTGGGTTGAGGCGGACCTGTAGCTGAAGCACCACCCAGAACAACCAAACCACCTTTAACCACCTGAGCAGGCAGAAGCCACCCCAGCATAATGGGTAGCAACTTCCGAACCATGAATGCAGACCCTAGCCCTTTAAACCCTAAGCTGAGACCGTTTAGCCCTACAAGTATGGGCTACATACGGTTGATGATAGAAATCCTGCATTACCCATAATAAGGAATATACCATAATTCCCATAGTTTAGGGTCCTTAAGGTACTGCTAAGGATTTATATCATCGCTACAGACTACTCCGCGCGCTTGGGTCTGTTCGGAAACCTGGGGCCTGTGGTCTTTTCAAGGCCCTCGACGCAACCTGGTGCAAACAACCAGGAACTCTACATAAAGGGGTAGTTCTGCAAAGTAGGATCCCTTGTAATTAGGGTCCTTGTTATAAGGGTGCCGTACTATATTTGGGACTTTAAAAAGGGACCCTTATTTAGAGAACTGCCCAAGTCAGCCTTGACATAGCAGTCCAAGGCAGTCTAGGCCCACCTTAACCCACTACTGACAGGGTCCCTGTAACATCTTTATGAGGAGTGACAGCAGGACCCTAAAGCAAGTAGGTTGTAGTGTTTGAAGGTAGGCCACTTACAATTCCAACCCAGCAAAACCCTAAACCCTAAAACCCTATGGACTTCGACTTTGAGGGGGGGGGGGGCCTGGAGTCGTGCCTACATGGGCCCATGTCCGTGCCCTGGAGGTCCTAAGACCGTATGGCCCTTGCAACACTAGAGTCAACTAGACCGGACTGAGCATGAACCTCCTAAGCCCTAAACCCTAAATGGCCCTAAATCCTAAAACCGACACTAGTAAACCCTAAACCCTAAATGGCCCTAAATCCTAAACCCAACACTAGTACCTACAGGGGTCGGAATAATTTCAGCAGGTCTTGCGGGTATGCTGTACGGTAAAGACAAGTTGTTGAGGTTGCAGTAGTGTTCAGGCTTGTTTTCGGTTTAGGCATGGTGCCAACTATCCTCCCGCTCTACCGCCAAGGCATCAGAGGGCTGTCTATCGAAACCCTAAACCCTAAACCCTAAAAACCCTAAAGAAACTATAAACCCTATAAGCCCTATAAACCCTATAAGCCCTATAAGCCCTATACACCCTAAACCCTAAGCCGTGTTGAGTGCAAGGTGAAGGCACTCGCATGATCCTGATAAACGAGAATTTCGGGCCCGGGAGCCAGGAGTTTGCTTGGAGGTTCATGGGTAGTT
>CAJNJA010018525.1:0-10554 GCA_905231915.1 Symbiodinium necroappetens | reverse complement strand
CGTGAGGAAGCGGGCCGAAGCGGTGCCGCTCGCACTCAGCGGTGGTAAATTCCAAGTGAGATGAGCAGGAGACATTTCGGGTCGGTGGGGGTGCTGACCCGGACCGAGTGCAACACGACCCCTCTGGCCCGACTCGCTCACGCTCGCGGTTGTTCCAGGGCGCTTCCCGAGAGCAACCGCGCCCGTGAGGAAGCAAGCCAAGGCGGTGCAGCTCCGTCAGGCGGCGGCGGGGTGTCCGGTGGCGTGTGAAGGAAGGGACCCGGGCCGAGTGAGACACGACCCCTCCGGCCCGCTCCCTCACGGTCGCGGTTGTTCCCGTTCTACGGGCACGGCCCGAACAGGAACAGCGCCGTCACCAGGTCGTTGAAGTCCACCTCGCCGTTCTCGTCCGCGTCGCAGCCGTCGCCGGTGTCGTTGCCGAACTGGAAGAGCATGCTCACCAGGTCGTTGAAGTCCACCTCGCCGTTCTGGTCGCAGTCGCCGAGGCAGAGGCCGAGCGCGCGGTGCTCGAGAGGGTGCCAGATCTCGGTGCTCAGGTCGAAGTAGGCGACGTTGAACGCGGTGCGCCCGCCGGCGGTTCCGAATTGTCCGGCGACGTAGAGCCGATTTCGTTCAGCGTCGTACGCCAGATCGTGGATCTCGCCGGGATCCCCTGCGAAGAGGTCGAAGACACCTGAGAGTGTTGTCACGGCATCGGCGAGGGGGAGCCATTGCTCTTCCTGAGTGAACCACGCCGCGATGCTGTCGCACAGGTGCCCTCCGGCACGCTGGAATTCCCCAGCGAAGAACACAATCCCGTCGGGTCCGGGCTCGATCTCGGTCACGGTCAGGTCGGTGAAGTCGACGATCCCGCTCATCCCGGTGAGCAGCGTCTCGCTGTCCGTGAGGGGCTCGGTCGCCCCGTTCCTGATCCGGGCGACGCCGTTGACGAAGCCCGGGAACGGCGCGAACGAGCACACGGCGTTCTCGAACGACCCGGCGATGTACACGTTGTTGCCCACCAGGGCGATGTCCTCGATGAACCCGCCGGAGAACTCGCCTCCCGGGTTCGTCGAGAACTCGCTGCACTGCGTCTCCGGGACCTGCGTGCAGGGGGAGGAGTACGCGGTGCCGCTGAGACGCGCCAGGTCGTGGAGGAAGCTGATCGGCCCGGCGCACTCGCCTTGCGGGATGTAGCTCACCGTGGCGGCGTTGCCAAAGTCCCCTCCGATGAGAATCCCGCCGTCGTTCTCAAGGAGGAGCGCGCGGACGTCGAACGCTCGCGGGAGGCCGACGTTGTCTTCCGGAGCGACGGCGATGTTGGTGTTGGCGATGAACGGCTCGAGCGTGTCCCCGTTCCAGCACGCGAGCCGGTTGACCCGGACCGGCGACCCGCTCTGGAACATGTCCGTGAAACGCCCCGCGACGATCGCGCTGCCCTTCTGATCCGGCACGATCTCGAGCACCTCCCCGTTGACACCGCCGCCCATCGGGAACCACTGCTCGACGTCGGGGTCGTAGAGGGCCGCGTTCATTACGCTGATATCGTTGTTGTCCGGGTCGGTGATCACGCTGAACGAGCCGCCGGCCAGCAGGTCGCCGCTGTTCGGCTCGAACGCGAGCGTGTTGATGCGGCCGCTGGGCAGGTCCCCGCCCACGATCGCGGAATAGCGCTCGGTGCCGGGGTTCCAGCTGACAATGCGGCCGGCGATCACGGTGCCGTCCTCGCCCGTCGCGTTGTCGAAATTCCCCCCGATAAACACGGTGCCGTCGCTCGCCAGCTCGAGGGCGAACGCGGTCCCGGTGACGCCCTGGGCGTTCGCGAAGGATGGGAAGGCCGCGAGGGCCAGAAATGCGGCGATCGGGGCTTGAACGGTACGCTTCATGGGTCATGCTCCTGTTGAGAGGGTGCGTTCGCACAGTGGGAACGCATTCCGAACGGCGGGGGCGCAACGGAATCCCGAAATTTCTGCCCGAACGATGCAAGGCGATCTCACACAACTGCTGAACCGAGCCTCCGGGGGCGACGAGCGGGCGCGACGCGGCGCGATCGAGGCCGTGTACGAGCGCCTCCGCGAGCTCGCCTCGTCGCACGTGGTTGACCACGCGGTCACGCTCCAGCCGACGGTGCTGATCCACGAGGCGTACCTGCGCCTCTTCGGGCGTGGCGGGCACGAGTGGGGCAGCCGGGGGCAGTTCTACGCCGTCGCGTCGAAGGCGATGCGTCACGTCGCGGTGGACTACGCCCGCCGGCGGAAGGCCGCGAAACGTGGGGAGGGATGGCAGCGCGTGACGCTGTCGTCCGTGCGTGGCGGCGGGGACGTGGCGGACGACGAGCTGCTCGATCTCAATGACGCGCTGGAGCGCCTGGAGCGCGCGAGCCCGCGTCAGGCGAGCGTCGTGGAGATGCGGTTCTTCGGCGAGATGACCAACGCGCAGGTGGCGGAGGCGCTCGGGGTCTCCGAGCGGACGGTGCAGCTCGATTGGCGCGCCGCCCGGGCGTGGATTCGCGCCGAGCTCGACGGGGAGCGCGCCGGATGAGCCGGACGCGTCACGATCGGGTCAGCGACCTGTTCGGTCGCGCGAGCGAGCTCGCCGGCGAGGACCGCGAGGCCTTCCTCGACGAGGCGTGCGCCGGCGACCCGGCGCTGCGCCGCGACGTGGAACGCCTGCTCGCCTACGACGGGGATTCCTCCGAGTTCCTGCCCCGCGGCCGGCGGGCGGCGGCGCCGCCGGCCGCGGGGGACGCGCCGCCGCGGCGGATCGGCCGCTACGCCGTCGAGTCGGTGGTGGGTCGCGGCGGGATGGGGGTCGTCTACCTCTGCACGCAGGACACGCCGGTGCGGACGGTGGCGGTGAAGCTGCTCCGCGCCGCGTGGGCGGGTGACGCGGAGGCGTCCCGCCTGCAGCGCGAGGGGCAGTTCCTCGCGAGCCTGCAGCACCCGAACATCGCGCACGTGTTCGACGCGGGCGTCGCCGAGGTGACGGGCGCCGACGGGTCGCGCTCCCGCCAGCCCTTCGTCGCGATGGAGCACGTCGACGGCGTGCCCATCGACAAGCACGCGGAGGCCGCGGGCCTGGGCGACCGCGAGCGGTGGCGGCTGCTCGCGGACGTGTGCGACGCGGTGCGCCACGCGCACCAGCGCGCCGTGATCCACCGGGATCTCAAGCCGTCGAACATCCTCGTCGACGGCGACGGCCGGGCGCGCGTGCTCGACTTCGGGATCGCCGCGGACGCGGGCGAGCGTCGCGACGGCCCGCGCCCCGGCCTGACGGGGACGCTCGCGTACATGAGCCCCGAGCAGCTCGCGAACCCCGATGCGGCACCGGACACGAGATCCGACGTCTACGCCCTGGGCGTGACCGCGTACAAGCTGCTCACGGGGGTTCTGCCGCACGATTTGGAGGGCCTCACGCTCGCGGAGGCGCTCGCGACGGTGCGGTCGACGCCCGCGCGCCCGCCGAGGGCGGCGCGGCCCGATCTGCCGCCCGAGGCGGCGTCGTGCATCGAGCGGGCGATCGCGTGCGACCCCGAGGCGCGGTACGCGTCGGCCGAGGCATTCGCGGAGGACATCCGGGCGTTGCTCACCAACCGCCCGGTCGGGGCGCACGGGCGGTCGTTCGCGTATGTCGGCCGGAAGTTCGCCTCGCGCCACGCCGGGGCGCTCGCGGGCGTGGCGGTGGCGTGCGTCGCGGTCCTGACGGGGCTCGCGCTGATGGGCTTCGGGTACGTCCGCGCCGAGCGTGCTCGCGCCGAGGCGGAAGCCAACGCCGCGAACCAGCGCGCCATGGCGACCTACCTCGAGGCGGTCATCTTCGGCGCCGACCCGGAGCTGGGCGGGGCCGGGCTGTCGTACATCGACGCCATCGGCCACGCCGCGAACCGCATCGACGACACCCTCATCGAGCACCCGGTCGCCGAGGCGCACGCGCGGTCGCTGGTCGGGTTCGTGCTGCGCCGGCACGGGCGGTACGCCGAGGCCGACGCGCACCTACGCCAGGCGCTCCGGCTCCGGCTTTCCGAGCTGGGCGAGGGCCACCCGCTGACCGCGAAGTCGCGCCAGGACCTCGCGATGCTCATCTTCGAGCACGCGGGCGCGGCCGACGAGGCCGCGGCGCTGATGGCGGTCTCGGTCGAGGCGTTCGCCGGCCTCCCGGGTCACGCCTCCGAGGAGGCCTGGGCGCGAACGGCGCTCGGCTCGATGCGCCTCGCGTCGGGCCAGCGGGACGCGGCGCTCGCGGAATTCGAGGAAGCCGAGCGCCTGATGCGCCGGGCCTACCCCGGGCCGTTCTCGTTCTACGCGGGCTACCCGGCGCGGGGGCGGGCGGAGGTGTACATCGGTCAGGGGCGGCACGCCGAGGCGCTGGCGCTCGTGCGTGAAGCAACGCAACGTGTTGGCGCGACGCCCAGCTCGGAATACCTCTTGTGCCTCCTGCGACTGACCGAGGCCCGCGCGGCGCTCGGGCTCGGGGAGCTCGACGGGGCGGCGCGGGCGCTGGACGAAGCGGAGCGCTCGCTCGCGACGGGGCTCGACGCCGATCACCCCTACCGCGCGGAACTCCTGATTGAGCGGGCGGCTCTCGCGATGATGCGCGACGACTTCGAGGCCGCCTCGCGCGCCGTCAACCGGGCGCACGCGATCCGCCTGGAGCACCTCGCGTCGAGCCACTGGATGCTCGACGAGACCCGCGTGTTCCGGTCGCTGATCGCCTTCTCTCGCGAGGGCACGCGGGAGGTGTACCCCCTGCACGATCCCGCGACGAAGCGGCTCACGGCCCGCCTGGGCCAGACGCACCCTCGGATCCTCTGGATCATGCGCACCGCCGCCCGGCTCGCCGAGCGCGCGGGCGACACCACCCGGGCGGAGATGCTCCGGGAGTGGCTGGACAAAGCGGAACAGAGAGCCAGGGAACAACCGCGCCCGTGAGGAAGCGGGCCGAAGCGGTCGCCCTCCGTCATGCGGTCGCCGTATGTTCTTGAGTGTCCGGACAACGGACCCGGGCCGAGTGCAACACGACCCCTCTGGCCCGACTCGCTCACGCTCGCGGTTGTTACAGCACGCTTTCCGGTAACAACCGCGCCCGTCAGGAAGCGGGCCAAAGCGGTGCCGCACGCACTCAGCGGTGGTGAATCCCAAGTGAACTGAGCAGGAGCCAATTCGGATCTGTGGAGGTGCTGACCCGGGCCGAGTGCAACACGACCCCTCTGGCCCGACTCGCTTACGCTCGCGGTTGTTACCAAATAGCACGCGAGCGCCTGTAGCAGCCCCGAGCGTCAGCGAGCGGGATACAAAGCGTCGAACTTCTGCCGATCATCAATCAGGACTGACTTTGTACTTCTGCACAGCATCGTTCCGCGAGATGACGTGCAGCGCGGTCGGCCCGCCGCCATGCATATGGCTCTTCGGGTACGTCAGCTCCCAGTATCGACCATCACATGGATCTTGATAGAGGGCCTCCCAGTTGCCGGTTTCGATGAGTTCGAGGTGTGATTCCAGGAGCTGATGAATCCTCTCTTGAGCAGCATCGCCGACGACTCGACCCTCTTGGTTTGTAATCCAAGCCCCGATGATCGCGATCTCGTCCTGTTTGATACTCATCGAAGCAGAGTAGTGAAAGAGCTCCCACGGCAGGCTTGAACCCATCCCTCGCGCTCCACCAGCCCGCTCCCTCACGGTCGCGGTAGCCATCGAGAATTCGTACACCATCCGATGCACGATGACTACCGCGCCCGTCAGGAAGCGGGCTCGTCAGACCGCAGCTTCCAAGCCTCGCCCGTCGATCACCGCTCGCCGATTAAAAGAGTGAGGCCGGGTGACCGGGAACCGCCTGGAGGTGCGGCTCTGGGTCTATCCCGGCCTCGGGAGAGAGGTGCCCTTTGTCGGTCTCCCGACCGATCGTGGGTCGGGGGCTCACCCGTCTGTGTCCGCAGTCGCCCGGGGTGTCCGGCCCGGGCTTCGGGTGTGCTGCGACAAAGAGCACAGCAGAACTACTCACAACATACTGATGCGCGGGCGGAGGGATCGTGTCACTGATATTCATTTTGATGCCGTCCTGCCTTTTGGCAGGATCGAGCCCGCAAAGGGGCGTTTTCGCGATCGTGAGGCGGGAAGCACGAATCCGAAAGACCCGCATAGCGGTCCCATGATGCGGTGGGCCCGTTTTTTGGGGGCTGTTGGGTGCGGGCGCACCCTTCTGAGGAACCGTGAAGAGGGAATCCGCGTAGAACCCTTCAACGGGTGATCGAGGCGTTTCACGCCATTTCCCTTGCCCTGTGAAGGAATTGCGAAGAGAGTATCTTCCAGAGGGTGAGCGGAGAGCATCGTGGGGGGTGTCCCGGGGAACCAGGGGTGGAGCACCGGGTCGCAGGACGCGACGCCGGGAACTCGTGTTTTGGGGCCACCCAGAGGGAGGCGCTTGTGTCCGCATCAGAAGAGAGAAAACAGAGGCTGGAGAACCTCCTGAACCTCGCCCGCGTCACACGCGGGTGGAGCCGAGCGAAACTCGCACGAGCGCTCGACCGCGACCCCACCAAGATTCTCCCCGCCAGTGGAAACCCGAAAGCCGACTACCTGATCAAACTCGCCGACGTGCTCGAGTGGCCCGTCGGGGACGTTGTCGACGCCATCTGGACCGGCGGGCTGCACGCCCGTCACGCGTCCGCGCCGGCGACCGAGGGCGACTTCAAGGAACTCGCCCAGGGCGTTACCGACGCCGTCGGCAAGGCCGACTACCGCGCCGTCGTCGACATCTCCCAGCAGATGTACGCGATCGCCAAGTCCTCCGACGAGCGCGCCCACGCCTGCATCCGCGAGGCCGCGGGCTGGGACGGGCTGGGTCGCTATCCGAAAGTCCTCGAGTGCGCCAAACGCGGCCTGCACCAGGGCGCTCTTTCTCTGCGTCTGCGGCTCGCCCTCCAGGCGACGCTCGCCCACGCGGAGTACACCCTGTGGGACCTCACCCCCGCGCTCGGCACCTGCGAGGTGCTCGCGCAGTGGTACGAGTCCAACCCGCCGGAGCGCCCGCTCGACCGCAAACGCGTCGCGTACGTCCACTACGTCCGCGGCAACACCCGCCGCCGCCTCATGGCGAGCGAGCCCGAGAACAAGCGCGAGCACGCGAGCGGCGCCCGCGACGATCTGCGCACGGCCATCGACATCTACCGCGCCATCGAGGACCCGCGTGCCGTGGGCTCGGTGGAGGGCTTCGTTCGCACCTGCGAGGGCGGGCTGCTTGAAGTCCGCGCCGAGCTGGGCGAGATCCGCCCGCACGCGGCCATCGAGACGATCCTTGAATCACTGACCGGGCTCCCGAAGGACCTCTCGGGCGTCGAGCAGGCGGACCTGCTCGAGGCGCACGGGTGGTGGTGCATCTTCGGCAGCAACATCGCGCTGCGTCACCTGCACGGACGGGACGTCCAGACGGCGATGCAGACGCTCACGGCGAAGGCCCTGGACATCGCGGACCGCCTGGACAACTGGGCGATGCGCGAGCGTGTCTTCACCATGCAGTTCGCGCTCCACCGCCTCATGGTGGACGCGACGGGGTACGACCTTCAGTACACGATCGACGACGAGGACCGCAGCCTGATCACGGCGACCATGGGACGCTTCCCGTCCTTCCGCCCGGTCGGCTGGCAGATCCTCGAGACCGCCCGCGTCGTCAACAACGCGAGCTAAGGAGTTGCAGGGATGACCACCAAACGCAACAACCGATTCCGTCTGAACACCCTCGTGGCCGGCGCCGTCGTCGCGCTGCTCGCCGGGTCCGCCATCGCGCAGACCAGCAGCCAGCAGCCCACGCCGAAGCCGATGCCTTTCGAGGACCCGATCACGTCGCTCCCGATCGACTTCATCCTCGACCCGCTCGAGTTCGATGATCCGACCGAGAAGGACGACACGCCCCCGTACCCCATCAGCTACGTCGACATCCCCGAGATCGATCGATCCGGTGACGACGGCAGCGGCGACTTCGACAACCCGCTCGGGTCCGTCGCCCAGCCCGAGCCGATCACCCCGATCGGCGGGACCGGCGGCATCTTCGACCCGCTCGAGATCACCCCCGACCCCTTCCGCCCGACACCCGGCGCCAGCCGCGTGCCGACCTACCCGAACTTCCGCGCCGGCGGCGGGGTCTTCTTCCCCGACGTCATCGTCAACGGCGTGAACATCCACCTGGACAACAACGGCGAGATCCCGGGCGGCGCCCCCTTCGCGAGCATCCCAACCCCGGGCACGCTCGTCATCGGCGGCCTGGCGCTGGGCGCCGTGGCGCGACGCCGTCGCCGCTGATCGAACATCGCTCATCACGAGCAGAGAGAATCGCAGTTCACTTCTGGCCCCGCTCGTCCCTTGGGACGGGCGGGGTTTTTGCATGCGGGCGAGGAGGGGGTGCCGGGCGGTGGGTGCTGCGGTCGGGTGTGCCCGGTCGCTGACGCTCCCGGTTGCCTTGGAGTGAACGGGACGCGCCGGCAGCACGAAGGCAACCGCGACCGTCAGGGAGCGGGCTGGTGGAGCGCGAGGGGCGGGCACGAGCGCTGACCATGAGCTTCCTAAAACAACCGCGCCCGTAAGGAAGCGGGCCAAAGCGGTCGCCCTCCGTCGGGCGGTGGTGGGGTGTCCGTGTGATTCTCACGCAGCAGCCCCGAGCGTGAGCGAGGGGACACGCAGGCAACAAAGAACGGCTTCTCAGATAGGCTGGTTCCTGCGATGTCATCCGACGCTGAGAAAGACAATCCCAGGCTCGTCCGGAGCGCCCACGGCGGAACCATCACGCCCGAGCGTATGGAAGAGGCGTACCACGCCGTGCTCGGAGCGCTCCGGTCTCGCGGGCTGACGCCGGACGCGTTGTTGACATCGGCGCCGAATGTCAAAGGGATCGGCTCGAGCTGGGGCTCGTTTCAGCGCAAGCGGAAGCGCCTCGAAGAGTCACGATTCCGCGGCGTCCGATGGTTCGGCTTCGGGTTCATGGCCGGGGACGGCAAGGTGAGTAACGCGATCCATGGCAGATCGGACCAGGTCTCGTTTCTCATCGACCTCGCCCTGCCCTGGTGCCACGTCGGGGTCTGGTGGAATCCGCACGACTCGCGGTTCGATTTCCTGCTCGTCGATGACGTGTTCGCACTGGCAGCGGACGCGTTCGGCTGCGTGCGAGGGAGGGAGTCGAGGGAAGAGATGCTCACTCCGCTCGTCCCTCAAGATAGATCGTCCGAAGCGTTCCGAGCGTTCGATGCGGATAAAAAATGGTGGAGCTTCAAGGAATCCCCGGTGGATCGCGCGACGTCTCTGCTCACGCGAGTGGGGGGCGTCACCTACGTCTCCGGGGAGCAACTCGACGCCCCGATGGGTCTGGGCGGCGGGACGCTCCGCGAGTGGATCAGTGAGGACGCGCACGCGAGGGGCGAGCTCCGTGAATTCGGGTGCTCGTGCCTCACCGAGTGGCGGGTGCCCGCGGAACGCGTGGGGGAGATCAACGAGGCGCTCTTCCGCGGCGGCCGGCTCTTCACGAGCGGCTTTTTCACGGATCAGAGCGGGCCGTACGCGCGGCCCGATCTCCTCGCGCCGTGGGCGTGGGAGGGCCAGACGCCGCCGCAATTCCGGCCGGTATTCGAGGACGAGCTGCGGGAGATTCGCGATCAGTCGCGCCTTCGATTCGCCAGCAATCGTGCCCGGGAGGAATCGGATCGACGGCGCGCCCGCAAGGAAGCCGACGAGCGTCGCCTGCGGTACGTCGACGCGGCGTTGGAGACCTTGCCCGCGGGGCCGCCCGCCACGCCGCGAGAAGTGCGGGACCGGATCACCCGCTTCCACGGCATGGAGTACGTCGCGCACCGTCGCTACGCGATGGAGCCGGTCGTGACGTTCGATTTTCGCGAGCTCGAACGGATCACCGGACGCGTGCTGGAGCAGACGGTGCTCCACACCATGGCGTACTGCCGGCGTGAGCGGTTTCTCTATCGGTCAACAGAAGAGATCGCGGAGGAACTGGTGAGGCTCGAACGCGAGGGCTTCCCGGACGTCGAGCCGCAGGACCCCGTCTTCAACCTGCTCGGCGTCGACGCGCGCGGCTTCACCGGGTTCGTGTGGAAATCGGATCCGCCGCCCCCGCCGCTCAGCGTCGTCTGCCTTTCACTCGAAGAGTTCTTCGACGGCAACACCGACCCGGGGTCGATCACGGTCGAGGATCCGAAGAAAGCCCCGCAGCCGACGCTGCTGCAGTGCAGGGAGACACTCTTTGCTTTCCGCGATCGCGACGAGATCGAGGGGGTCTTCATCCAGGTCCACGAATTCCCCGACCCCGACGACCCGGACGACGACGAGATGTGGTTCCGCGCCGGTGGCCTCGTGGTGTACTCACGAGCGGCGACACTCCGCGAGACAAAGTTCGCGATGAAGCCCATCGGGCTGCGATGGATCTGGCAGGGCGGCGAACGCTCACTCGCAGGATTCGAGCGGCTCCCCGAGCGACCGGACGGAACCCGAGCGCACACGGCCCGATGGCTCAGAGCCCATGACTGGCCGCGTGTTCCTCGGGAACAACCGCGCCCGTGAGGGCCTTTTGCGCCATCCCCCTAAG
>CAJNJA010018523.1:247-10555 GCA_905231915.1 Symbiodinium necroappetens | reverse complement strand
TCCTTGACCACCACCGCCACCACCACCACCACCACCACCACGACCACGACCACGACCACGACTACGACCACTACCACCACCACCGCCACCACTACAACAACCAGTACCGCTACAGCTACTGCAACGGCTACGACAACCACTACCACCAGAACCACCACTACCACTACGACTACCAATTAGCACCTACTCTGCCACGACCACCGCCGCCCCGCCGCCGCCACCACCACCACCACCAGTACAAGTACCAGTATTGCTTTACAATGACCAATATGATATGCTCACGCTACGAGGTCTTCGACCAAAACAACAACTGCATCAGAGTCCGAAAGAGGATCGTGATGGTTCCACATATTTTCAAAATGCCTTGCGGGCTGAGCTGACTCACTCCTTGTCATTTGGACAGCGCCTTTGGCGATGCCCACGACATGAGCAGCGGTTTCGCACAATAGCACGAAACCCCAAGCCCTGACCAAAATATATTCACTCTTCAGCCTCCTGGACATGCTGTACAAGTAAGAAAACGGAGAGAGATGGGACAAACCGAGCTCAAGCTCTGGATCTGAAGGGAAGCTGTGCCGCGCAGCCATCCTCAAGGCCTTCAAGACCCGACTAAAGCGCTTGCAAGGTCCGCTCTTCCTGTTACTGTTGCTCTGTTGCTCCCTGATCTCCGGGCACCGGGCCGGCTGTCATTCGAGGCAGAGGAGCTAGTGTCCATCCGCCTGTGAGAAACGACTGGGACTGTTTCACTATGCTAAGTCATGCAGCTTCCTTGCCTTCGGGGATCCTTGGGATTGGGCCGCCCTTTGGGCAGAGCCAAAGGCCTCAGAAAAAGGTCACAGTTTATGTTATAGGGGGGCCAACCAAAAAAGGGCCGAGGCCGACTCCCTCTGGGGCCCCCGGCGCGTTCAGCAGGGGGCTCCTGGACCGGGAGACGGAGGCCAAGGAAGCGGAGGAGCTCGGGCCGGAGGAGCGCTGATCGCCTCTGGGCTCTGGGCCCCAGGGGCCCGAACTCTCACCTTCTTCTTCGTTTTCGGGCACCTCGGCCCCCCGCAGCCTCGTCTGCTCTGGAGCTCCTCCGTCAGCTCCTCCTGGAGTGCCAAGCAGGCTTCGGAAGGCACGCTTTGTCTGTGGTTCTGAGTGCCTCTCTCCTTCACCGCAACAAGAGCGCTGATTTGCCGCTTCGTGGTTGCAACCTGCTCCGTCAGCGCAGCCATTTGCTGCTTGAGCGTGGCCACACGTTCCTGGACGAAGGAGTTCTCCAGCCTGTCCACATGAGGGTCTCAGCTCATGGTCAGAAAGGTGATGCCACCTGTGATGGCTGTGAGATGGGAAACCGCGAAAGCATAGCATGATGATAAGCTTTCAGAGTTTTACTCAAGCCCTCTCCAGGCCTGGATGGCTGTTTGGGAACCTGAAGAGGATTCAGAGCGCGGACAAAGCTTGAAGGCTCTACGATTTGTCGATGGTGTCTGCAAGCCTATACTTCAGGGATCTTCAGGGTTCAGGTGTCGCGCTTTAGAGCTTGAGGGTGGCGGAACTCTCTCATACTTTTATACTTCGGGCTGCCCCCACCTGGCCATCGTCTTTGAAGCCGTTGGGAGACAAGACATGGACCTGAAAGGAAGGGACTTGGCTCCCAAAGTGGGGGTGTTTTGGAGCACTTGTTGCCGGCTCCAAGAGCTTTGGCCCCTTATTTTCGGTGAAGACTTGACGCTTGCTCTGCAGCCTGTTCCGCCCAGTTCTGAAGCCTTTGATGGGCCTCGAGCCGCTCTGCAGAAAGCACAAGTCAAGGTTTGAGGAACCTGATGAATCTAGCCGAGAACAGCCTTTTTGTTCTGGCACCAATCCGAATCAAAGCTTTCAACCCTGACACCCATACCTGGAAACATGGAGTACGTGCCCTCACCAGTGGTGGGCAATCCAACAACATCCAAAGTCGTTGCTAGGCTACGCAGCCAGTTTGATGCAGTCACTGAAACCAAGGCCACGGCCAGTTTCTGCTCCATGGTGGCGAGCATGCATGCTTGGCCCTCGCGTCCCAACTCACCTGTACCTTGTTGTAAACATGCGCCCTGAGCACTAAAATGTCAAAAAGAATTCCTCTCGTGAGGACCTTACACCTGCAAAGCTTCTGTGTTTTTGACACACCGTTGAAACTGCCCTGAGGGACAGAACCTTACTACTTGTGGGTACACCAAGATCTCCAAGACACTGGGAGAGGCTTGTGCTTCCAGAAGGACGCGCTGAACGAGTGCCTTGCTGCTTTCCGGAATGTCCCACACCTGCACCAAACTTTTGAGCACGAGTACGACGTGTCTATGCATGTACGGTTCTCAAGGTGCTGGTGGTTGGGAAGGCTACATTAAACGGGCTAGCGGAAATCCGACGGACATTGGCACGTTTTGGACATGTCGAGGAACTGCGCTTGACAAACCCCAGTGCCTGACTTCGCAGTGCAGTGATTTCTTGGGTGTTTTGACGGTTGATGCGGTCGATCTTGTCCAGCAAAGCCTCGCAACTTGTTCACAAGACTCGAAGGGACTGTTGAGCATCACCTTCCATCGTGTGCAAATCATAGTCCCAGCAGAGGGCCGCCTTTCTCTCCGTCTTCTGGATCCGAAGCTCGGCCAGATCACTGCCCAGCAGCTCCCTGCAGCGCTGCTGGAGCATCTGTTTGGACTTGTCCAGTTCCATATCCAGCCTTACCACTTGCGCTGCAGCTTATGTTCAAGAAGCAGGAGACCCCAAACCCTAAATCCCAAAAAAAGACCGCCCAGAAACTGAAACCTAAAACCAGAAAACGATAAACCCTAAACCGGTTGAAGCCACCAACGCAAAAAACAATGTCTTGTTCACCCTGTGCCGCTTCTCGAGAAGTGCCATCCGCACGAAGTTGTCTCCTTCCAAGGTCGGGATGCTGGCTTCCAGGACGTTCAGGATGCGCATGGCCGACCTGAGTTTCGGGTTAGGGTTAGGGCCGGTTAGGGTTTAGGGTTTTGGGTGGAAGGGGCCAGGAAGATTGGTGAAACTGCGGCCAACTAGGCTGCTCTTTTGCGTCGCTGGTTCTCGCATTGTGTCTTTCTCTTTCTGTCTGTGTTCCTGCCTGTTTTCGTTAATTCGTCTTCCTTTTATCTACCCTTCTATCTTCTATCCATCCCACAATAATCCAGCGGAGCACGCGGGAGAAGCTGAGCGAGGCTAAGTCGAAAGGGAGTAAACAAGTTGAACAAGAGTAGTGAAAAGAGATAAGTTAGGTGCAGGAAACCCTTCGACGGGGGCAATCAATGAGTACAATGGGGGGGCATATGGCAAGAACACACCGTTCGACAGGGATTTCAGGCGTTGAGGCAAACCTTTCCCATAAAACGAGGTGGCATACCGAGGAGACGCGAGCAAAGCTTTCCCAACGGACCCTCTCGAACCCCTGCAGAGCCTTATGTAGAACCCCAAGAAGAAGATCTGGAGAGCTAGAGCAACTTGAGAAGTTAAGAGAAGGGAGTGAACCGATCACCCCTTTGAACATCATGTCAGCATCTCTTGCCCGTTTGGAGCATGTCGCTGTCCTGCCTCAACTTCTCGTTATCAGATCCCTTGCATACCCTATGCTCCAACCTCTCTCTCAGTGCTAGTCCTTTCGAACGGCTTCATTCCCGCAGCCGACTTCTGTCAGAAAAGGTCAGTGAAAGCTGCACTGTGTACATGTTTTCCCCCGGTGAGGTGCAGGCAGCTCCCTTACCATCCCCATGTCAACATGTGGGAGAAGCCCTTTGATCGCATCTTGTGCTGGCCAAGCCGCTCCTTCTGCAGCTTGGCAATTTCTGCCATGGCCTGTGCCTCAGACTGCACGGCATTGCGCAATCATTGCACCGCTGTGGCACGGTGCACCGGGGTTTAGGGGCTAGCTAAACAGCAAGCTGGGGAAGCAGGTGGCTCAAGCTGCTTCCACGTGGCACGGGAAACCTCTTGGCCGGTGAGGGAATCCTTAAATCCCGCGGTGGAGCTCCACTTGTTGCCCTGCTGCGACTTCGAGTTTCCTGACGTGGACAATGCAGGGCAAGGCGACGGGCCCGGTGTGCAAGAGCTGCATGCCGTATAGGGCTCGGCCACTACACCTAAAACCGTCTACGACCTGGTACAGTGCGTGTTTGGACCAGCGGAGCGGAGTCTCGTTCGTTATACGAATTCACTGCCAAGGCTCCCCAGGCCATCGTGGTCGACACAAAAGCTCGGTCCTTGGCACTATTGCGGGAGACAGTGCTCATCGAACAAGCGCAGGAAAGCCCGACACTCCAATCCAACCACTGCACCTGGTTTCTGAATCTTTGACTAGACATACTAGACACTAGATAGAAGCTGCCAGGAGTCCAGGTGCTTACGCTGGGCGCCGGCCAGGCTCGAGGGGCTCGCGGCAGCTGGGGAGCTCGTGGGTGAGGCAACCGGGGAAGCTGGCGCCAGGATAGCAAGCGCTCCGAGAGCAGGGGCCACCGGAGGCTTTGCCGGCGTGGAGACGGAGGAAACCCTGCGTGCGGGCAATGCCATGCACGTATCCAACCATGCACTCCGCTCCGCTTCTTGCCTCGGTCGGGCTGCCGCAGAGGACGCCGACGTTCGTGAACCCTTGCGATCCTCCTGAAAAGCTGGGTAAGCAAGACAGCATAGCACCTGCCTACACGTCTGGCAGGACCTGGCAGCTATCGCCAGGTCGAGTCTAAGCTGTCGCTCAAGCAGAGCTGGTCAGGGCACCGTCTGCGAGCGCTGGAGGTCATCGTCGTCGTCTCTCTCATCGCGCCGGGAATTCCGCAGGCCTTCGGTTCACAGATCGCAGGAGCAAAGCAGAATCCAAGCAATTCAAAATCCAAGAAAGCCACAGCTTAAGAAGCGAGTTGCCATCGTCGTCCAGGGTAGGCGACTTGCCGCGGCGCTCCATGCACGCTCTACTTCATCTCGCAGTATCCATCTGTTGGGAACGTTCAATCTGCAGCACAAATGGCAGAATGATCACTAAAACGCCGTAGATGGAGTCTGAGCAAAGGCCCTGATGGCCATAGCCTAGAGCTGACTGAATGAACAATTCGATCCTTGAACCAAGCACTCTTGGCTGGAAGTCCTTCAAGAAGACCCGGCAGAGCTTGGAAAACAAGGCTCGGAAATCCTTGCCGGGTAGGAGACTTGCCTGAACACCGACGCTCAACTTCGTCAGGTTCAGGGCCTTCAGCGCGGCCAGCGCAAGCAGAGGGCGGGCCCCGCAACGCCGTTCGAACGGAGATCACTCAGGATGCGACCCGTCCAGCAATCGATTGGTCCTGCAGACACCCCAAAAGAGACGACCACGCCGAACATGCGGGTTTGCCCCGACACCAACTTGAGCTGTCCGGCATAGAGATGCGGCGGATACCGTCGAGGGCCATCACGGAGCCGGCAACTTAGTATACAGTACAGTTATATCGGCAAACAAACTGCTGGAGTGCCCCAAGACGAACGCTTGCATCGGCAGGAAAACATGACATGCTCTCTCCGACATCCGACATGGCATGCCAAGAGCATCCGGCCAGTCAAGGCCAGGTCGTTGGCAGTGACCACCTGCTCCACCCTGCGCAGGCACCACAAAGTGCCGCCGTAAACCGACAACACTCTGTCCCAAAACCGCCCTATCCTTACCTCCAGTGCTTCCTTGCTAGGACTTGATTTGGAGTATTGCTGCTCTGTGTCCGTCAGTGCTCCAAACTTAATCGACTGAACTTGGCATGCTGAGGCCAGGACCCTTCGATGAACTGAAAGGGCTGGGCATCATCTGCAAAGCCCACAGCACGGCCAGTGACCATGTACTGCGTGATCATTCCTGCTCAGAAACAGCACATTACGATCAGTGGCACCGGGACTTCCGCTGATGATTCTTTGATGACACTACTACGGATCAAGCTTAACTTGCACTTGTGTCAAATGATGTCTGAAGTTTCACTCGTGCCTGCATACACCCCAGTACATACTTAGTGCTCCCGCTCGCGCTCCCGCCGAACCTCCTCCTCCTGCTCATCCTGCCTCCTCCTCCTGCTTCTCCCGCCTGCTCCTCCCGCCTGCTCCTCCCGCCTGCTCCTCCTGCCTACTCCTTCTGCCTGCTCCCCCTGCCTGCTCCTCCTGCTCCTCCTGCTCCTCCTGCTCCTCCTGCTCCAGCTGATGCTGCTGCTGCTGCTGCTGCTGCTGCTGCTGCTGCTGCTGCTAGCTGCTAGCTGCCGGTGCCTCTGATAGTTCCCGCGCAAGTCATCCGCTTCGCGGTATTGTCCTATTGCTTTACATGCGCCAGGTCCCAAGTCTCTTCGGGTCCCTCCAAAGGTCCGGATGCCTGCGAAGGCCAACATAGCAAGGCGGCCATTCTGCACTTCCTGGCCAAGTGAAAGGACACGCAAGTCTACATCTGCGATGAAGAGATAAGGTGCGAGCAACACTACAGGTCGTGTCTCCCTGGATGGTCCTTGTACTGCTTCTCTGCCAACTCTTCGACAGTCATGTCCCAGCTCATCTGATGGGCGATCGCGAGAGAAAGGATGAGGAAAAGTAAGAGTGAGTTAGCGATCAGGTTGGCGTTCGTGGACTTGCGGCAGAACTGATGAACCGGCGGATGCCTTCCAGCCGTTGGTCATCGGGCCGGCACCGAGACCCAGGTCACCGGCGATAGCATCCTTCGCAGCTTTTGAGCTGTCCAAGTCATCGAAATTGGAGCTGCTACACACGGCAAGTCCTGGTTGATGAAGAGACGATATCCACGGAACGCCTGCGGTCACGAAGCACCAAGCAACGGAAGTCTGACTACGGATCGAGTCACAATCTGAGCCCACCTCCAGGAGGGCCATCATCTGAACTAGCTCCCATGTGGAAGCAGAGAAGGCCTGCTCTGACGGCATGACTCCTGGCAAAGACTCGCGATGTCATCGCGGACACGAAAGGATGCTAGCAGCTGCCAGTTCGAGATCTGATGCACTTCACCAGGGCCTGGGAAGGATGAGTCGACGATGACCTGCAGCACGCCACTGATTTGGTGGCGAGCCGTCCCGCTTCTGAGATGCCACGCAAAAAGAAACAGCAGTTTGCTAAGTTTGCTGATCGGGTCCTACGACATCCGCCACGTGCTTTGGGGCCTTGAAGACGGCGAGCATAGACACGCGTCCATGCATCAGCTCGGCCTCTGCAGCAAAGCCAGTGATCTTGACCAGCACATGGACTTCTGCGAAAAATCAGCCAGGAGCCTCCCGGTACCATCGCATCGCGTCAAACTCAACCCCGAAGTTCTCGAGCACCTCGAGAGTTCACGAAGTCACCGACCCACCCTCGGAGCTTGTTCCCAAAGCCAACAACTAGTCCAGCGAAAGCCGGGAGTCTGAACGTCTGAACACTGTCTGAACCTAAATAAGCGGAAAGTTCTCCTCAGATTTACTAACGGGCCTGTGGCAGATTTACTATCTCAAACTGCAAGGGCGTGGTGGGAACTTTCGGCCTCGTTAATGTACTCATCCGCACCGAACCTGGTGGAGGGCAGGGCAGAGACGGCACTTTGGCTTTGGCAAGTCCAACGGACTCCAAGCTGCTGCTGTCGCGGTCTGTAAGGCTGTTGCCCGAGCGGGTCAAACCCCAAATCGCCGACCAAGCTTGGATTTGTGGGGTTGTTCCTTGCAAGACTTCCCTACTGAGCTGCACCTCTCTTGCCACGGTCACAAAGCATGTCCTCAAATGCGCGGGCACCGTCATGAACGGCAATGCCTGCGACATGACCTCAAGGCAGAGAAGATCATGGACGACCCGCGGCTCCCTACCTCTTGCAGCACACTAAGGCACTAAGGCATTCGCAGGCTTCTTCTCGCTATCCGAAGAAACTACTGCCTTTTCAGCATGGCGTGCAAAGGCTCAGCAAGACTGAAACAAAGACTTCTTCAGCCTGTCGGGCTGCTCGCCCTCGCCGGGACGAGGTGAGAGCCTCAGCCGATGTCTTCGTTCAGTCCCTCCATTTTGAGAAACGCGGTGAGCTCCGGCAGCTGCCAACTTCGGAAAACAAGTTCCAGAACATGGAGGATCAATTCCTGAAAAGGCGAACCGTCAAGAATGCAACTGCCAAAAACAGGATAGCAACGGCTGCTTGAAAAAACTCCGGCAGAAATACACCACCCTAAACCGCAGATCTCATCCCCCAAAGCCCTAAACCCTAAACGTCCTGTCCGTTGTCCGAAACGAGTTTCTGAATTCACTTTCCGATCGGAATTCCTTTCCCGATCTCCGAAGTGTTTCTGAAGCCCCATCGGGACACATGCTGTGTCCGACAAAACAGGGTTTAGGGTTAATCAAGGACTTTCCTGAGCTCCGCGCTGCTGCTGCTGTGGCACACACGCTCAGTGCTGCCAAAGTTCGGCCTGGGGTTGTGCTTATGGAGAAACACAGCGGCGAACTTCGAGGCAGAAGCCCTGTCCACCACACAACCCATGCAACACCTTGCACTTTGACTGTGCATACCCGGATCCCGCGCCATGCGAATTGTTCGTCGGGGTGTCGGTGGACCTCCAGCCAAAGGCAAGAACCGGCCATGCAAAGCTGCACGAAACAAAACGAAATCTGTCGCAGCAAGCCTCCGTCGCAGAGATGTGACAGGACGCTTCTCAACAGACGAAGCCGACGAAGGAGCAAGGAAAGCCTGTGTCACCGAAGAGGTGTGTTCTCCAACAAGGATGCATGAAAGAGCAAAAGCAACTTGCTGCCTCCCATCCCACTGTGGCTGCCAGAGTTGTCGTGGCAGCGGCGGCGGCAACCGCTGTTGTGGTAACTTGGCAACGGCACCATGCGCAGACAATCGTTCAAGCTTATATAATGTGTCCGAGATTTCCCAAGTCGTCTAGTGAGCAAAGCAGCCGCTTCGACCAGTCATCGCCCGTCCTCCTTGTAGACCTGCCCAGATGCGTATTCATGCTCTCTTGGAACACATGACATGGAGGGCATCTTGCAATTGGCGTGCTGTACCAAAGATCCTACAGCTCAGGGTTTGCATGGCGCAGCATTTTCGGGTTCGGAGATTGACATGCACACGCAGCACCCGCCTGTGCAGCTACGCACGTCCAAGACGGGTTGCAATTTGGCGAACGCTGAGCCAAATGGCGGCCACCAGACTTTGAGCAAAGCTGGCTGTAGCCTGCACATTTCAAAAGACAGCTGGTCCGTTCATGTATCTTACAGAAATCGCAACCGTCATGACGACTTCTTGGTGGAGCTAGGAAGAAAGAGTTTCCGTTGTTGGCAAACAATGAGTACACTCATCGAAAAGGAACATCATACATGAATAGGGGGCAGCACAACCCGAATTTAGCAACACGTCTACAGGGTTTAGGGTTTTTGGCCCCCCGTGTATCAGTTCGGGGGGAACTTGGTCTTGACCCAGTGCAAGCCGGACTCGGACTTTGATCTGATAAGAACTTATTTCCTTCTGATTCCTGTCGCCCTAAAGATATGAGGGCATTCCGAAATATAATATAGATGCAACAATATATATTGTTGTAGCAGTGTGAAATATGGTTAAAAGCAAAAATGCTCTCAGTCAGATTGCGACATGTCTGAGTCGCAAGAAGAAGCACCGATGATCCGTGCGCCGAAACTCGAGTACATCGGTCCCTCGACACCCCACGCATTATTTCATCCACTTTGTTGGTTCATCCTCCAAATGTCCATCTACTCGCAAGAAATGGACTTTTCGATGGCAAAAGTCTCAAGTTCCAACAAACACGTCACAGTCAAATGCTCATAGGTTAGGACAATTTGAAGTTCGATCCAAAAGCGTGGTCTTTTCGTGCTTTCCTATTTTTTAAAGCATGGTTTGAGTCTTCCTCTTCCAGACAGCGTTTGAAGCCAAAGGTGAGGAAGAAAAGTACCGCAGAGGCGCTACACAAAAGGACACCACCACATTCTGGACTCCGACCTGAAACTGGGCCCGTGGAAAGGCAGTTCAGAATCAGAGTCTTCTTGATTTTTTCGAAGGACCGGCAGAATTCGGAGCCAAATGAAAAAACTTAACTCAGGTCCAATACATGTACGACAGTTTCTAATCGTATACACTCTCTTGCATGCAGCACTTCAGAACACGCACCAGTCTTTTTCCAGATGGGGGAATGTCAGAATCCATCCTTGTGGTGTCATCGCGGTCCCACTTATTCCAGCAAAGCAAGCTTTGGGTTACTGGAAGCGGAAAGCATTCTCCCTTCTGTTCGGGCATGTAAAAAGTTGACATATGTGAAACTCATAATCCAATATATTTCCGAAATATAAAAAGAGGTCACCAGT
>CAJNJA010018521.1:0-10556 GCA_905231915.1 Symbiodinium necroappetens | reverse complement strand
GGGGGGGGGGGGGGGAGGTGGGGGGTGGGGGGGGGCAGGAGGCCAAATCCTTACGTACAAGTGCGCTTCGAAGCAATCAATCGCAGGAGGTCTAGACCAGTGCAGCGTTGTCGCAACTGACAATAAAACTGGACAATCGACACAATTGTCCTAGACGAGACACGAGTTGATGTTACAATTGATGCCAAAGCTTCAAGCGACAAACACATACACACACATACACGCAGAGAAACCGGGCTGAGAGATCCTGGTCCAATCTTTATCCACACTTGCTGACACCCAGCATGTCGGAACGAGCGGAAGATAGCTCTTTTCATACGATTCAAGACAAACATGAGCAGACAAGTGAAAAGACTTGAAGACACGAGGGACAGGAAGGAAGAAAGAGGACCTGGTCTAGTTTGGGCGTGGGTGTTTTTACAGTTTGAAACGTGCTTGGTGCCGGGTGTGAGTCGTCCCGGGCCGTACGAACAGCTGTTTTCGTGCGAAGTTATCCGATATCCCATTTATTTTTCAAAGTCGGCCCACTTGTGATCCGTGCCGGCTTACATTTGTGCTGAAGTCTTTCAGAAACAACTCGCAGCGCGCAATGACAGGTGTTTAGACCCAGGCTGCAGCATTGAGCGGGTCAGCCTCGATTGCTCTGACCTGGCACACGCATGCTTAGCAGAGGCCAGGTTTCAGCGTCTATGGAAAAGTGAGCAGCAGCAGGGTCTAGGATTCATTCAAGGCTCTGCGTCTAGGTGCTTGGGGTCCTTCGCTTTCAAAGCATTGAATAGGCGCCAGAGCTTAACTGTTTCTGTTCATGTGTAGAGCCCTTGAGCTCAGGAGATTTCTGGTGAAAAACCGTCTTTACACTTCAAGGAAACCATGTGTCCCTGCACCTGCAGTAGTAGTAGTAGTAGTAGTAGTAGTAGTAGTAGTCAGTAGTCATGCTGGAAATCCCGAGAAGCGTCGCTGCAGCCATCGAAGAGAAACCTAAAACCTAAAGCCTGGAACCGTACCCACAAGCTTTCAGCAAGAAGCACAAGTGCCTGTTTCATCAGGAGAAAACAGACATAGTTGCAAGACCTGCTGCCGGCCGTCTCGCAGCAAAGAGAGCCGCAGGGCTGAATAGCCGACCTCTTCTGCTTAAAGCTCTCGCTTTTACCCCTTTCCCTAGATCCATCAAACATGCGATGCCCCAAGCTAAAGCTTCCTTAAGGCTTTCTTTGGCCCATGCAACTCTGCATGGAGTTTCGAGTGAAATCCATCCCGGCCCAAACCGTGATTTTGTCTAAGTTTTTGAACGCTGGAGTGCTGAATGTCTCTATGCGATAAGGTGTAGGTCGTCTGCCCTGTCTTCTTCCACCATAGGAAGGCCTACTACCTCCAGTTGGGGAAACAACAACGCCTGGCAATCAAGGGGTTGACGGGCCTACCAGTAGGAACCCGTTTGCAGGGTTGCAGAGCATAGGCGACAACGGCTACAGCTGCTAAATAAACCCTCCTGAAAATCCCAAACGAAGTGGCCATACCGAATGAACGACAATGATAGCGACGAGGACGAGCAGTAGCGGGACAGGTCATGATGAGACGGGCGAGAATCGCGAGGACCTAAGTGGGCGGTCAGAGGGGTGATACATGCTCCCCTCACACGAACCACCACTCTGAACCCCAACAAAATTAAAACATAAACCCCAGCATTGAGATCATGTCCTGAATAGTGGCCTACTGCGTCAAAGGTACATGATATTGTACACTTGTACAACTCCAGAGCTTGCCGGCGAGCACAAACTAAAAGCGCCCGAAGCCCTGAACAAGCCCACAGGAACAAACAGCAGCAGCCTGAAAGGATACACCGATGAAAGGTCCGTCCGATCAGTCCCAGGCCTTGCTACTGGGGCGCTGGCATAAGCGCCGATTTCGAGGACCCGATCTGTGGGCCGAACTGCCGCCTCTGGGGTCCGAAGCCTGTCTGTCCTCTTTTGGGGTGTGATGCACTGTGCGGCAAAGCCTAGACAGCAACTGGAAACCCGATGTGCCCTTGAGGGGAGCATGGTCGGAGTGGACTTTCGCGTCTGCACGCGAGGAACTGCGGAGGACACACGCCCGTTCCCCAACTTGGCCGTTCAACCCAAGGGTGAGATATGGTGATATGGCTTGGGTGGGCCGACGTCTTGACGTCCTTATCCTACATCCTAACATGCTCACTCTTAGGATATCTGCTTCTAGCAGCGGCCCTTTGCAAGGGCCCTGGTTCTGAACTGCCCAGGTTGAGCTCATTAGAGCTCACTTGACTACATTCTGAACTCTCTGTGGTGAAATTCGTGTCATGTTTCGAGAAGGTTGAGGGCTGCGAATCATGTGCGAGCAGCCAGGCCTCCAAAACCTTGGCTTTCTCACCACCAGCCACCTTCAAAGGGCAGGAACGACGTCTACTGAGAGCTTAGGGTTCCTCAAACCGGGCCATGGACGGCAATGAGTAGCTGACTTTGGCGAGGGATTCAGTCCAATAGGTTCTTGTCAAAACGCTCAACATGAAGTCCTCACAAACACCGCAACCCGGAATCAGGGAAACGTGTCACTGCTGGCTTGTGCCTGTATTGCAAGCGATACGGGTGCAGGCCTACACAGCTTTCATGGCGAGCAGGTCGGGTGCATGGACACTGATGCGCAGACCAAGGGAGAGTCACATTACTTGCAGGTTTGCCCTCACACCCGCAACCCAAAAGGGTGATCTGGGACATGATCATGTCGGTTTGCTGTCATTGTCGCACCTTCTCTCAGAAAACAAAAGCTTGTAAACCATGACTAGCTCCACAAGAAAGCAAAGCCATGCTCACCGAAACTCTGGATGCCGTCGTGCACGGGAGAGGTGGACCCAGGGCTTGAACCGTGATTAGGTCGCTTGGCTTCAGGCTCCTACCTCGGACAAGGTGTCAAGCGCCGAGGACATATCAGACGGACGAACCATCTGGTGTTAGCTTCATCCTCAGCGTTTGTTCTAATCACGACATTTTCTAATCTTTGAGAGGCGAGACAAGCGCGGTGGCTGCACAGGTGAGTGTTTGTTGCTCGGGCCTCTGAGCCCCAGCTGAAGTTGGGCCCTAGGAACCGCATATCACGACCAATTTGTGCTGAAGACAAAGAGAGACCCTGTGGTCGCCATGCTAAGCCACGTGCAGCAATACACATGGACGTTTCCGCCCTGCATACCACTCAAACCGGACTGGAGACTTCTGGCTGGAGACCCACAGCACAGCCGCAGCCAGGAAGATCCCTGAAGCCCTTGAATTGAATTGGAAAAGCGGCAAGACAAGCTCCCGAGCCATGAACCTACAGACTTGCCGGATGCGAGCGCTCGATAGGAGACTGCAAGCTTTCTCTGCCCCATCCGACTTCAAGACTCAGCGTTGCTCCTGCCTTGAGCCAGCTGTTCTCCGTGGCAAACTGCTCCAAACAGCTGATAACACTAGCCTGGGCACAGGTCATGTTGGAGGACAAAGGATGTTCTTGCTAACTTCATACTGCGTACTCGCCATGTGTATTCTCAATATTCCAGGCCGACATTTGTCCAAGTAAGGCCAGTCAGGCAATCACATCTCCGATCCGCGGCAAATTGGGGCCCCCAACCTTTATTGGACATGGGATTCTAGATATAAGCAGCTGAGATGGCAAAAAGAGCCCCTTGTTCCAGGGTCACACCATTCTTTGGCCGACTCAAACTGATTCGGCTACCAGATCCGCTCAAATGAGTTGGCTGACCAACGCCCGATTTGGGGTTTACGACTTGCACCCCGACCGATGCATTCCCCCCTGCTCTCAACGCAATGTTGGAACCGATTCCAGCCACCAAACAATACGAAATGTGCTTTGCCAGTAAGCCCCTTCAGTTTTGTCTGTAAGACTTTCTTCTGGGAGTTGAAACGAAAAACTTCGAGGCTTCATAGTATTTGCCGATAATGCTTCTTTGATGTTTTAGTCGGTGCATCTTCATTAAAATAGATGATCATCTGGAGTCTAGGATGACCCACAAGCAAAATGCTCGATGCAGGGCCCGGCCCCAATCTTCAGTTCTACTAGGTCTACCCCGTGCATGTTTGATTTTACGTTCCAAGCTGCATCGGTACCTTCGATGGGCTGGCTTTTCAAATTTTGGACAGTTCTCAATTTTGTGGGAGCGGGGCTGGAAGCGCTTGAAGCTGGGGTGGGGGGTGGGGGGGGGGGNNGGATTTTCGCCAAAGTCTCGAGGGTAGGTTTTGTTGGTTTTCCTTCGGCAGAGGGTTGGGGGGGGTGGGGCCCGAACAATATCTCCAGTTTTACTCGGTATTTACAGTACTTTCGTGATGGCGGACCATGTTATATGATGATGGCGAGCAAACACCACGCTTCTTCAGTGGGTTTTCCTGATTCTGGGGGGGTGGGGGGGGGGGTGGGGGGTGGGGGGGGGGGGGGTGGGGTGCCCATGCACATGCACACATTCGTGGATTTCCAACACAACCACGGTCCCCACAATGCCAAAGAGCCGTGTCGGCCGTGGGGAAAGCTGGGTCGTGGGAAACTAAGGCACGGAAGAACAATGCAGCCTTGATCATTATTGTTGTCGAAGAGATTGGAATTTTCACAGTAGCTGCGATGTAGCTGCTAGCCTGACAGCGACTCCCTGATGTCGAAAGTAGGTTTTTAGGCGATTGCTGCAAAATGGCCGCAAAACGCTTGCTCGTATTCGGACTTGGCTGCATGGGTTACGTCGATAACAGCTTTCCACCGGCTTGCACAGCCAGCTAGTACTGCTGACCGGCGTTGCTTCTGCCTGCCACTTCCAGGAAATGTGTGCTGTTACAGGAAAAAGGGTTCTGACATTCCGAGCATGCCCACCGATGTTGGGATCGATGCCGGTCATACACCAAATCGGGCACTACTGTAGTTCGACGCACCATGAGTGCGATCGTGGCCACGCAGCATGCTCGGGAATCTAAGCGGAGGCCTCTGATGTGCCAAAAACCGATCCCAGCGGTCTCGAAAGGTGTCAATGCATGCAACCTCTGAATAGAATCACGCAACATCAATCTGAACTCCCACGGTCCTGAAGCTGCAGCCTATGTTCCATTCCAAAGATTCCCACGACGCTTTTGTAGGGAGCGAACGGGACAATCCCTCACAGCCGTCCTCGGAACAGCGGCATGTGCGGGTGTGGGCCCCTTCACGAAACTCCGATGCTGGGTAAGGTCTCCAACAACTGCAGTCGGGGTGAGGCACGGCTATCCATTTCTCTGAAGCACAACATTTTGTTCGGCCGCTGTTCAACCTTGAAGTCTATGACTCGCAGTCTCAATCGCTAGAACATCAACTGACTGTCACCATGAGCTGCAAAAGCTAGCTGCTGGATTCCTCGCAACCCTGTGCTATGATGCAATGACACAGTCAACAGCTGGGCCCCTCAAGGTTGCCCCACTGAGCTTCAGGTCCGCTGCATGCACAATAAAGTTCCTACAGTAAGTGGAGCTGCTCCTCCCTCAGCCTCTACTCCCTCGGCTAAGTGGCTGCTCGAGGTGTTCGAGAAGCCGCACTTCCTGCACTGATGACAGTATTGTAGGAGGCTGGACTCACTGGCCGTATGTCGCATCTTGTTATGGCCCGAATATTAGAGTCACGCTTCTGGCATGCCCAATCAATACACACCACCCATCCGAAACGCGAAGGGAACACCTTCAACTTCTCGACTGCGAGCTGCACAACTTCAGAACGTCGAACGAGGACGAAGGGCGCACCCTGTCAACACACAATTTTCCGGGATTTGTCGAAAGGTGGCAAGATCACAAGGAGGCAACACGAGCAGGCGACACAATCGCCCAACACTAAATCCGAAGGACGCAGCAAGGAATCCTGAAGGCATGCGAGAAAAAACGGTCCTTGCGCTTCCTGCGTGAGGCTCGTTCTTGCTCAAGGCGCTGAGAAAGAAGTTCCTGGGTCCCAGTGCTTGGGATTCTGAATTGTACTCTTCTGGTCCAGAATAGCATAGGCACTTGCAGATCTTCGCCGGCAGGAACAAAACTCTGTGCTATCGTGATCCACTGCAAGGTTGTGTGAGTCCGGTGTGCCATGCTTCGCGATATCAAAGTCTCCAGCTCTCCTGCACGGGAGCACCATTTCATCGGGGTATGCTGAGGTTGCATAGAGATACATGTCAGAGAACTTTGGAAAGACAGTACCTAGGTGGCCTTGTTCGCGCCTTCCAGGCGCCAAAAGATTGAGACTTCAAACTTACAGTCCAAACCGAAAGCTGTACCCGTCAATGCGAAGCAGTCCATTCTGCAAAGCTTGCGAAAATCATACGGAACAGCCGAGCCGTGAATAGAGCTTCTCGCCAGAATGTCAACTCCCTCGTGTGCGGAAGCAGGTGTCGTTTTCTGGTAAGGGGGAACTCGTAGCGAACTTGTGCGCAAAGCAGATCAAAGCAGTCCCAAAGATTTGCGTGATCTCGGATTGCATGTAGCATGTATCTAGAATTCAGAAACTAGAAGCCGCGCCACTCCCTAGCACCCATGTCTTTCTCTGACACGCCCACAGAGCTGGCATTTCCAGCTGAAGGCCAAGCACAGTGCCGAGGCCCGGGCAGAGGCTACATCTGTGGCTCCTGCCACTTGGCACGCCCAAACCGCTGCACTTAGGCACCTGGCTGTTTCTGCGCTCTCCCGCTCTCTCTCCTCTGGCCTTTCCCCTCTCCCCCCCTCGCTTCTGCCTGTCTCCTCCCCCTCCCCTCTCCCTCCCTCTCCCTCCAAGGCCCAACAATGAGATGAAAGATGGGACAAAATGCAGTTCGGTTCTTAGCTCCCGGTCGGAGGCAAGTCCCAAAGCCTCCCACTCTGAACCCTGCGAGTCCCCACACTCTAAACCTCGAGCCCATGACCCTACAGCACTAAGCTGGCGGATTCGGAGGAGGGCGCAAGGCGAGCTGTTCGGCATGCTGACCGCTGACCAGATGCCAAAAGCCCCAAGCTCGCATGCTCAACAAAACACATTACTCAAAGCTCATCATCTAAACTTCAACATGAGATTGAAAAACTGAGCCACCACAAGGTTGGCCACCGTTTCATCTGTGAAAGCATCAACACGACTCTTTCGAACATATCAACTTGCCAACATGTCTTGGGCCGCATCCCTGTGGACCCAGAAAGACGCAATCACATCATATCACATGAATCATACTTTCATAATGTTCTTACTTGGCTGTGACTTGGGCGAGCCCGGGGATCCCACCGAAGCCGTCATAGTAGTCGTATCCCCTGATGACCCGCTTTCTTCAACACCCAAGTGCTAAACCCTGCCCCGACTTGAAGAGACGCTAGAGCGAGGTCCCAATCACGCGAAAATGCGGGAAAGCGGACGAGCTCCTACTCGGACCAGCACGAGTGCCCTTTGCAGCTGGGCCGCCAGTCGTCGCTTTGGCACTGGCTGGAGTGCAGCAACTCCAACGCCTGAGCTCGCTGTCGGGCTCTGACTGGGAATCTCCGGATGCCAAACGGAACTCCAACCCCCTTTATTATACCTGTGGGTGAATGTTTCCGTTTAGGATAAGGGTTAACGGTTAACATACAGTAACAGCCGGGAGGCCATCAAGCGACTTGCAAGACTAAGGTTTGGGTCCTGACTTTCGACTGCTTAGGAAAATACTCGTGGGCTTCAACACGGTCGTCCTCGATGCTTCAGCAAATCTTTACCCAGCCCAACGTGAATCTGAAAGTATCTGAAAGGTTGAAATCCTACAAAAATTTCAGTACTAATCTGATGTTCGCATCACCCTAAGAGCCATTGTTCCTGCCTCGTTCCATTGGCGCGCCATTCCTGCAGTCTGGCTCTGCTCCCTAAACTTACAAGGTTGCAGAACTGAGCATTTGGACTGCAGTCGTCGCAGGTTCCGAGGCATAAGGGAGCTTCTACGCCTCCAATAAGTGCCATTGGCATCGTGTCTTTCGTGGAACACCATCATCATCATCACCATGCTGGTGATGATGATGATGATGATGGTGATGGCAATGAAGATGATGATGATCATCATCATCATATACCATTGTGGACTGACTTTCTCTGCCGCATCCACGATGCGACAAAGTGCGGCAGGAACACTCAGAATCAACATTGGCATGAACCCCGACTCCGGAAGAAGAGTGCGCAACGACTCTCGAAGAAGCCATGAATCCTGGACCCTGTGGCATCGGCAAGTCAATCAGACCAGAGTACGTATGCCGACAGCGGAAGTAGTCTCCGCGAAGGAATCCACACGCAAAACATCTCAATCCTCAGCAAGAAACCCCTCGAAACGCATATTGATGCCCAGGCACCCAAAGCCCTCAATACATGTGCCACACCCTCGTCAGCCCGAAGCTGCCGTGAGCTCAGGGAGGCGAAAACGCGGAGGGAATGCCGCCAGGCCTGAGACGGTTGCAGGGCTGCAACTGCCCGAATTCGCTTTTCGGAACTGCAGACTGAGGCTGCGTGAGGGTGCGCTGTTCCGGCTGTCGGATTTCATGTATTGGCGATAGCTTTGAAAGCAGGGATTGGTAATTTGCGTCGCTTCCGGCTTGGCTTTAGCAAGTTTCGTGTTGTTGAACCCCCTGGTGCTTTGCCTCCAAGATCAGCCTGCATTCGATACCAATCCCAACCGCAACCCCCGCCCGCGAAATGTACGCCGCTCCTGCCTGGGCATTAGTGAGGGCAGAGAGGAGAGTGGTGTGAGCTTCTGCTGCCATTCTCTCGTCCGCCGTGTCGTGATACAGGTGCAAGCATTCTTGCCACCTAGGGTGAGGGCGGAGAGCGAGGTTGTCCGTACATCTGCCTGCCTGCCTGCCTGCTTGCCTGGATAGATGGGAAAAGCCGCTGAAAAGCCAAACAAGCCGACGCTGTTGCGGGGTCCCACACCACTCGAGTGGTGCAAGGGGTCTCGAAAATGGTCCTTTCGAGTACAAACGTAGTACGCGGAATGCAATCCAACATTGTCCGGAACGGCGGGGCCTCCAAAATGCTGTTTTCGAGAACAAACGCGGCACGTGGAACGCTCTTCGAGTGGCGGAGTCTCGAAAATGGTCCTTTTTCGAAGACAAACGTAGTACGTGGAATGCTTTCCCAAGCTCCCCCGACGGATTCCGGACTTCGAACAAGAGTGGGTGCGACCTCGTTTTTCCCGGTCGCACCGGCACCCACCCTTGCCTTCGAAGGATTTCGAAGGCTGCATGGGGATTTTGTCGTTTTCTGCCTTCGAAGGCGACATGGGGGGTATGTCTTTTTTCGAGAGATCGTGCGCTTTGGCCTTAATGTGCTCTTCCTACAAATGATGGGTGCGACCTCGTGAAAAACGAGGTCGCGCCCGGTCGCACCCACCCTTGCCTTCCACAACAAATGATGGGTGCGACCGGGTGTGACCTCGTAAAAAACGAGGTCGCGCCCGGTCGCAACTACGTACGCCTTCCAGAGCAAATCACCTCATAAAAAACGACGTCGCACCTGGTCGCACCCATCCTCTTGCAAAGTCCGGAATGCGCTTAGCACGCGCAGAAAAATCATTGTATTGTAGGCGTTGTGAACTTTAAGGACACTGCAAGGTTGTAATGCGAACGTCCAGCCTAAAATTTCTGCATCTTTGTATGTAGGCGTTGTGAACGCTAATTTAAGGACACTAAAACTTTGTATCGCGAACGTCCACCCTTCAATTTCTGTATGTTTGCTTGTAGGCATTGTGACCTTTAAGGACACTATATAAACTTGTATCGCGAACGTCCACCCCTCAATGTCTGTATTTGTAGCGGTTGTGAATTGTAAGCACGTTATACACTGCATAACTCGAACATTCACCCTGAAAGTTCTGCCTGTGTGTATTGTGCGTGGTGAACTTTAAGGACACTATAGACTTGTACTGTGAACGTCCACCCTGAAATTTCTGTATAATTTGGATCGTAAGCGATGTGAACCGTAAGGACGGTCTTCATGGCTGCCGAGGCTCCGAGTTGACCGTGCGCAAGCCCGCAGGGCAAGCAGCGCATCCTGGAGAGGTCACAGAAACAGTCGAACTGCAGGCTTCATGGTGCAATGATGTACAAGGATTCAGCTTACAAGATGTGCCAGGCAGAGAATGCTTAGAACGAAGTCACGGGTGAAGCATGCTGTGACCTCCGCGGGTTTCTACAGCAAGTTTTGAAATCCCTGGCATATTTTTTCCTAAATCCCTGAACCGTCACCTCGGAAGTTCGGTCGCTGCCGAGCAGTTGGAGGGTGGCCCTCCATGCAGCGCTGCGGGCACAGGCTTCCAGAACTGCCGGAAGAAGGTCGTTCCTCATGATCCTGGAGGCAAATGGCAAGGGTGCTTTTAATGCCACTCCGCGGGCTTCGGCTCAGCCAAGCTGACATAACAACTCACATCCCGGTTCAAGCACAAAGTCGACGTTAACTTCTCAGTCCCACCATGCCTTTCATACCCTGCCACATACAGAAACAATGTTACACTGTGTCCAGCAGAACTGTCTGCAAAAGCAAACACAGGGGCAGCACCACCACCAGTAGTGGTGGTGGTGGTGGTGGTG